>JANTPZ010092174.1:0-14840 GCA_025593235.1 Vachellia pachyceras
TCTCGCAATTGCATGAACAGGGTTTAATAGCAGAGACAGGCCAAAATCAGAGATGCAAGCCACGCCATTCTTGTCGAGTACAACGTTGGAAGATTTGATGTTGCCGTGGGGTATTTTTGCTGCACTATATTCAGCATGAATCCGAGCCAGTCCTCTGGCTGCCCCTAAAACCAAGCTTATTCTCGTAGTCCAGTCCAGTGGGATTCTTCCTGGACCACGGTTCCCTATCACATTGATGATCCGATTATATTGTATGAACTCAAAAATATGACACGCAGATAGAACGAAAGTGTCAGAGACTAATACTAACCGTGAAGAAGAGAATGCAAACTTCCGTTGGGGAGATAATCATAGACGAGGAGCTTTTCTTCTCGTGCGTAATAATAAGCTCTGAGTCTCACAATATTAGGGTGCTTGAGTTTTCCGATCACGTCCATGTACTGCTCGAACTCCTTCCGGGCGCATGGGTTTGCGTCTTTGAGTCTCTTAACCGCTACGGTACATCCATCATCAAGCATTGCCTTGTACACTGTTCCTAAGCTTCCCTTTCCCAACATCTCCGCCGATGCTCGCAGCAAATCTTCCAGCTCGAACTGGCTCCTTCTGTCAAAAAATACAAGCATGCTTCGGTCCGTTCCGGTGGTTCCTTCACTGTCTACACACCCACTTGCGTACACCTTTTTCTCGCTTCCATAGCTACTTCCGCTTTTCCTCTTCCCAATCTCACTACCCACCATAGAATCGGAGGTTCGTCCTCTGGCGCAGCAATGAGCAACGATGAAAGAGGTTATTACCAGCAATGCCACACAATTCGCCACCACAATGGCTACAATAACGCCGGTACTTAACCCCTTTCGGGGTTGGCTTTTGGTAGGACGGGTTGCGCTTGTTTGGGGCAACGAGATTGGCTTAGAAGGAACTGTTGGAGCCGATGCGGAGGAAGAAGGAAAGTTCTCTGCCGTTGAGGAACAAATCGGCAATGGGCTTGGCCCACATAAACCTTTATTCCCAGAGAAACTTACGTCGCCGAACTTCTTCAACATTCCATCGGGTAAGCTCCCATAAAACTCGTTGTTGGTCATGTTGAGCTCCTTGAGTTTGAGCAGTGAATCAGAAAGATCAGGGATATGACTAGAGAGCTCATTGTTTTGTAGCCTAAGCGTGAGAAGAGCGGTCAATTTGGACAGTTCCTTAGGGATAGGACCTCGGATGTTGTTGTCAGAGATCGAGCCTGAGCAGACGCGTGAGCGAGGCTATCTCCGGCGGTATCTCACCGGATAAGTCATTCCCGGAGAGATAAAGAAGTTCAAGGCTAGTACAGTTAGAGAGAGGAGCAATGCTGCCGTTTAAGCGATTATCATGGAGGTCAAGGAGGCGCAAGTAGCTTAACGAAGACAGAGAATCAACAGGGCCTCGGAGATTAAGAGAAGGAAGAGAGATGCCGACGACCTGGCCATTAGGCGAGCACTGAATGCCTCGCCAGAAAGCAGAGCAGGCGTCGGCGCCGGACCAGTTGACGAGAAGATAGCCATGAGCATCAGCTTGGAGGCGGAACTGAGTGAGAGCGTGAGTGTCATTTTGGATCAATCCCAGAGATTGTGTGACACAACAAAGAAAAGCGAAGGCCAAGGCCAAGGCCAGTGCAAGGTTTGAAGGAAAAGGCTTGTTCATGTTATGAAGAGAACAGAGCTTTGTGTGCATGTCCGGCGGAAGGAGGAGGAGAAGAAACAATGGCAGGTGTTTTAAAATTAAAAGAAAGGGAAGAAGAAGATTCTTCTCATACCATTGTGTCTCCTGCAAATCAAAAGACAAAATAGAAGAATTTTTCTGTTAGGAGAGAAGGAATATCATGATTAAAGGTTTGGCAGTGGTTTTGGGATTAGGAAGGTGGGGGATGGTTCATGGTTGTGTGAATGATTGCTGTTATGCACCCCATAACAAGATATAGAATGAGGACCAAAGGTTCCACTTTCTTTTTCCCCTTTTGTTTTGGCCTATTCTGTAAAAGGTTAAAAAACATGTTTATGCTTCTTGATCCTTGTGCTCTGCTCCTTTGTTCTTTTATCATCTTACCAATACGATATATCTATACCCCCGTTATTAACCTGATCTTTTGTGATTTTAAGGGGAAATGATGGATACTGCTGAAAGTAAATGAAATAATAGGAAATAGACCAATAAATGAGTGGTAATCTACTAATCTTGTTTGATTTTAGTAGTTCAGGCTCTAACTGTCTACTGTGTAGCACTCTACTTGGTTATCTTTTATAAAGCAAAAAATGATGGACTTACTGTTACAACTTTCCCATATATAGAAGCTGCACAGTGGATATCTACCATCTAACAAGGAACAACTCAATCCTGCATCCATGTGCTTGCAATGATGGCATTTGACAAGACTTGCATGAAGATGATGAACATGATAAATTTATTTAACCAGAGGTTGATGATCACCTATATCAATCCATCCTAAATAATTTTGGTAATCCTTTTGCTCCGTTTGCTTTTACTTTTCTTTAGATTGTACTCACTACTACCCAAAAGGTTAATAATTATATTTTCTCTGCAATATAGGCATTCTATCATTCTGATGCATGTGGCTCTGCTTTTTAGTTTTGTCCTGAGCATCCCTACCATCTCCCAACCCCTTTTGAATTTTTTTGGTGCGGGGGAGGAAAGCAATTGAATTACAACAGCGATAAATAAATTCAATAATGGTTTTTAGATCAGAGAGACAGACCGTTTGAATTAAGATCCTACTTTGCTTTGAGCTGTGAACCACTGAGGCTATATGACTGTTCATATTGTGCAACTTTCACTGCTCATAAGTTTAACCCAATGGAGAAGCTAATTCATTATTTTGGGGAGGACAAACTTTTTGAGGCTATGGCCTAAAGGGAGTGATTCATTATTTGATATGTCAGTAGCTACTTCTCGTTTTCGTGTCGGAGAAGAAAAAAGAGGTCTCTACTTTTACGTCATGAAGCAACTAAGTCATTCTTACACTCAGCTGAAGTGACTATGGGACTTAATAATAGACATGCAAATTCAAGAGTCATGATCACAATTCAAGTTCGAACTCAAAATTCTGTGGCTGCACCATTAAATTCAAAACAGAAATTATAAAATATTTAGAATTCAGTGAGCAGCCCAAATGACCATTTCAGAGCTCATTTCCCTTTTCTTCTTCTTTTCCTAAACGTAAACAGAAAATTATTCACGTATTAAAATTTCTTCAAGCTAATTTCCCCGGTTCCTGTTGTGTCCTGGGTTGAACACGGACGATGGGTAAATGGCCCATGGGTGGGGCAACCAGCGTGGTACAAACATCTGAATTCTCAACTCTGGAGTTTTACCAAATACCAATACGGTTATGCAATCCTGTCGCAAAAAGCGAGGGAAATGTTTCAGCTTTTTCTCCCCCCCCCCCTTCTTTTCCTTTTTAGTCTGTTAGGTGTGGTTGCAGTTCATATCCCCTCTGCTTTTTCACCAATAAAGAAATAATAAAGCATAGATTGAAGGCGAGATTGGCGTTCTAAATGTGAAATCTTTCTTCAATCAACAAGACACAAAAAAAAAAAAGGAAGGCAGTACTATGGAATCAAACATCTCGGCTCAGTGTTGATCATTGGGAAATGGAGCAGATAGCAGCGAGGCTTGAGTTGTTTAGGTACTTTGTGAATGAAATATGAGCCAGAACTGGAGAATTCGACCATGGAGTCCAAACAAGGCATGGGCGTGTCTTGATGAGTGGTCATCCAAGACAAGAGTTCTTTGTCTGTGAATCGTTCGAGAGACAAGAAAAGTGTCCGTGAGTCCAATTACAAAGGCTGCTGTGAAATTTGACATACACATGCTTGCCTCAGCATTGGGTTGGGCAAAACAACAGAGAAACGGAAGGGGATTCCCAGGGGACAAAAAGAAGCATTACGATTGATAGAAGTTGGATACAAATACAGAGGAAAATGGATTATCTTTTCAGATATCTATAGTTGTGTCATTGAGGAAGTCGCTGGCAATGCGCACAAAGCATCCTTACAGCTGTTTGGTTGGAGGGGATGAACGAGTGTGTTTGAAAACCTTTAATTAATTATTTACTCTCTTCTCTAATATTTTTTCAATACATTCTCCATTTTTTTAAATCAAAGTAATCAAAATCTCCCCTTCTCTCCCCTCCATTTTCCTCTTCACGCATTAACTTTTGTATTAAAACTTCATCATCTAACTCTTATGTTAAAATTTTATTGAGTATCTATAACTAAAATTTTAAATCTTTTTAATAAATTGTGTTCGCATAAATCAACCAGGTATTGGAAGTGTCATCACTGGCTTTCATTAAACGTTTCATTCATTCGTGTGGGTAATGCTCAGGTCAATAATGTAGCTCTTTGACAGCGCCACACCCCACAGGGTTACCATAATTCACGCTCAGATTAAATTATAACAATGATCTTAGATTTAGTACTAGACGAATCAAAAGTAGCGTCACGAACCCATCGGACTTCAACAACATTGGACATGGGGAGAGGGTGAGTGATGGCAGCGGGAGATTAGAGATCCTGAGAGATGAGGCATTTGAGACATCGGAGACGACGAATTTGAACCTTGTCTTCTTCGAAGTGTTGCTTCAAATTACTTCACGACGACACACACCAGCTGCAGCAGCTTCAGAAATAGTATGGCCAGCTAAACCGGGGAAGAAAGAACCTCCAATCACAGCAATTGGTGTCAATGTGTACATGCGTCTTAACTCACCTGCAAAGGAAATTGGATGATGCTTTAGAGTTTCTTTGCATATGATTTTGAAAATAGCTTTTACAGATTCCGAGGCAAAAACTATATTTTGAAAAATGATTTATGTTTGGTAAGTTATTAGCTTTTACGGATTCCAAGGTAAAAAAGTGGGTATGAAAAAGGAAAAGAGGAAAGAGAAAGAAAGAAAAAGTAGGAAAGAGAAAATTTAGGTTTCAAACTGAGGTTTTGTAACCAAAATAGCTTTTGGAAAGAAAAAATTTCTTGGACAAAACCTCAGTTTTGAGGTAAAACCTAGATTTTGAAACCAAATCTAGGTTCTAGAATTAGTTTCCAAACAAGCCCTTAATGTTATTAATGGGAAATTGTGTTACCCATAACGTACCAGTGTCCAGCCTAATTCTCAGCATACAAGGTCATCAGGCATAGGAAAGCAAATTTTCATTTCTAGAAAAAAAAAAAGGAATTTCCCAATAATAGTATGGTTCAATAAAGATTAAAAATATATAGTGTACATATACCCAAAGTGTCCACCACATAAATACGCGTTCCAGGCTTAAGCTCCTCATATGAGATCTCAAATCTACAGTATGTCCTTTTTTCTCCAATTTTCTACACTACATGAATTTAGGCATGATAAATAAATTTCACAAATGGTGCAGAATGTCATAAAGGATGGCAACAATTTGTTATGAGCATCACTTTGCTGAGTGTGAATTAATGAGTTTGCATTTTATAGTTCGCACATCATCATTGCTCATTTGTGCATTACTATTCAAAGCAATGGCACAAAACTTATTTATCATGTAGAGAACACTAAACCCAATCATGTTTCCATTGCTCATAAATTAAAATGGGTTTTCATATTAACAGGGCCTTGCTGTGTTACATGCAGGTAAAGGAAAACGCTTTGAAGGAAACGCATAAGATAGAAGCAGGAACAAAGACTTGACAAAATGCTTACTTCAGCAATCTCTTGTCCATGCCTTGGATGACGAGGGACAACAATAGTGATTATATTCAGCAGCATTTGCATGAGAACTCTATAAACTCCAAATATTACTACAGTGCACACACAATACTCTCAACATTCATCTTCTTAGCATGTTAGGAAAATGGTTAAGTTACAAGGTACCACGAATTTAGCCATCACATATTGTAACATATTATTGCTCAGAAATAATGAGAACCAGATGAAATGGTTGGGGGAGGATTGATCTGGTCACCTACTTTGCTGTAGCACAGAGAGGGAGAGAGATCCAGTAGCAAGAGAAGTAAAATGGAGAGAGCGAGGGAAGGAGAGGCAATTAGAAAGGGAATTGATTGTTGACTAGGAGGAGAGGCAACGTGACACGGAAGGATGGAGATGACGCATGGAAATTGGAAAGATAGAGACGAGCTGGTTTCTGTGAATGAAGTAATGGAGTAAATGACAGAGAGAGAAGAATTGCTACCCTGTCAAATCCTCATACATCTCCTGTTGACAGAGAACAATACATTGCAACCCTGTCAGCTCCTTCAAATATATCATTTGCTAGAGCATCCGCCAAACGATTTTGCTTCCTTGGCACATACTGAATAGAAACAGCCCACCCCCTTTTGATGAGTTTTCTGATCTCAAAAAAAACAACAAACCTTTGTTTGCAACATTAGAACCTGTATTAATCATATCAACCAACAACCTCACATCAGATTCAATGATGACTCTTTTGAAGCCATAATCAAGAGCCAATTTGAGACCTCTGTAAATCGCCCATTCCTCAGCAACATGCGATTCACATCGTCCCAGGGATTTAGCAAACCCCATAATCCAAAAACCTAAGTGATCTCTAATAATACCTCCACATCCTGCTTTTAGGAAACCCTGAGCTACAGCTCCGTCAACATTAACTTTGAATCATCCATCCTGTGGTGGTAACAACCCATGACTGCGAATGACCACTGTGTCAAGTTGCATCTGCAAAATGTCACTACTTTGAATAAAGAGTTTCCATAAAGCAAGGATTGAGTTGAGGGGATCAGGAGGTTTAAGAAAGGTGATATCAAAAATGTCCTTATTCCTCCATGTCCAAAAACGCCAGCACGTTACTCCCAAGAAGAGGTCCCGATTAGAAATAAAGTCCGAGCCCAAGCTCCTCTTCAGGTTCATGGCGACCCAATCCCGGAGATGACAACAAAAGAAGGCTAAGGAATTTGATGGATGAACTATTTTAAGCCATATATCCCTAGCATAGTGACAATCACGAAGAACGTGTAGAATATCCTCCTCTCCCACTTGGTAAAATGGGCACAACGGTGATACATTTAACCATTTGTTGTTAGTTGTTGACTAATATCGTCTAACAAAATAAAAGAGTGAGTAAGAAATATTTGGACGGATTGTACAGTGTATCTAACTCCGATTTTGAGAAAAACAAAATAGTTTATATTACATGGGACGGCCCAAAATGGCTATTTAATGGAAGTGAAACAGGCATTTGTTTCTTTTTAAATATCTTGGCGTATCGATGCATAACCGGTCGGAATATGTAAAAGCTGTTCTCAAAATTGATCCCAAACAAGCCCTTGATGTGTGTGTCTCGGTGTGTATGCGTATATGTTAATTTACCATACGCTATTCCTCTGCGATTATGAATTATTTACTCCAGGAGCAACTAGTATTAAGCTCGTATGCACAAGAGTCGGCAAACTAATTAATAAGAACACTTTTGAGAACAGGAGGAGTCTGCGGCTAGCGTAACGGCAATCATGTGTGGTTTTGGAATCTCCTTCAGAAGCTGCTTCTCGGCCCGCTCTCTCTGACCGGCCAGGCAATCCAATTTCCTTTATCAAACAATTAGATTAACACAGACAAATGCGCACCTTCCACAGTCCCACTAGTATTTTTATCGGTATGCTTAATTACTGATTATTACTATTATTAATCATTGTTTCGCTTCACTTTAAAGGCTTCCAGCTTACTCTCAGCCGCGATGTCCCGGCTGCCAACTTTTGATCTATATATGATACATCTTGAAAGCAACAGATCACTACATGTCAATATTAATAGTATATCCCTGTAGTAAAATTTGTGTCAGGGATTATATATACAATTTAAAACCGTTGTCTATTTTGAGACCATGCAACAATTATTTGTCCCTACCTTTCTCCTTTTTAACAACATTTATATATGTTGCGTGCTTCAGTTTAAATATTAATCGTAGACTCTACTTAGCATTGCAACATCCCAAAACAGTTGTCCTAATTGTATTATGAACTAGAGATAGGATTTAGAAGGCATCTATGGTATAGGTTATTTCATGGGTGATCTTACCCACATGCTCCCTCGTACTGAACCCCCAATCTATCATAGATCCAGTTGCGGATTTGAGCATACATAATAATCCCTTTCAACATTTCTGTCTTGGTTCGCAAGTTCATTGGGCTATATACTAAAATCTTGGCACTAAGTTTGTGTGACATAAAAAACCCTCCTTCAGGCAAGAAACACCGTTAGATCTATTATCTAAATATATACTTCTATATTATATATCTCTTGGCCCAGCAAATCCGAGAAAGAAAATATATGATTGAGTTTTAACAAAAGTATTTGATCTAAGCACTTGAAACTGGCATGATTCGTATAATAACTAACGTTGGAATTGAAAGATCGCTATTGGGTACCAACCTCTCACATATGGAGAGGAGAGATACGCAATCACCCCCTACACATATCCAAACAAGGTATGATTTCCGTAAGGGGGACACTATATATAAACCTTCACGACATATCATTATGTCTCATCCTAACGACGTTACGAAAGCCGGTCCGAATGAACTCAGCCGGATCTCTTGAGCCAGCTTCTTGCTGATAGATTCTGCAAGCATAGTTTAGACCAACAAGAAGTTCCACAATGGCAACTTCAGCTTTTGCTCGGTTTGCAAAGTACAGCGTCTGCACCAGTAGGATATTTGCCTTGCAAGTTGCATGCTCCTTCTCGAAATTCCTCTCGGAGTGCCACCTCACCATGTTGTGAGCCAGTGGAGCCAACCACCCTAAAATCTGCGATACCACCCCTCTCCATCCTCCTGCAAGGTCATATCCCGAGGAAAAAGCCTTTCTTTTACCGACCCTATCCTGGAGCTTAGCTCTCAGAGCAGTTTTTACCGTTGTCGGTAACATGTAGTACAGATCATTCCTGGTTTCATAGTCAATCATGTCAGGTGATGATGCAATCTTCTCGATCAATATAATCACTTTGGCATAGTGGAGAGCTAAAGCAGCATCACCCAGGGTCAAAGGAAGTGTTGGTCTTGATCCACTTTTGATGGATAGTTTGGAATATATGCTTATCCTGTTGAATATACATGAGTTATCTGCGGATTTGGTTTTGCCAACACGTTTCATTTGGTAATCATTTGTCCTGGTAAAGCCGCTACCCTCTGTTGCCCCCCTACTACCTGGTACGACAGGAGAGTCAATTCCTACTGACACACATCCTTTGAAAGGACCAATATATCCCAACTGCTTGATTTCTAAATTAAGAGCTTGTAATTGCTGTTTCTTCTTTCTTTTGCCACTGTCAACCACGTGCCCTGAGTTAAACCTACGACTCCACCCAAGTTGTTCTATATCCGATTCGTCCGGATCATTCTGCGATTGATGGGCATAAAAATGCATAGGACTAGCAGCGAAGGAACAAGTCCGTCGAAGGGGGACACCATGGGCCCATAATTCAGAATCATCTTCTAGCTGTTCGATTGGCCGCTGGGGAAAATTTCCGAAGACATGTACGATCCTCTCTAGAATTGTAAATAGTGATCTTGCCAACAAGCGCACAATATAGTCATAACTTCTATTCCACGGAGACATGTCTCTCAGGGTTTTTACTTCTTGGCGCTGCAACTTGACCTTTTTCTTAAACTCGAGCAATCTGACTCGACTCACCTCAGGATTTGCGCGCATTCTCCTCACTGTCTGTTCCCGCTCTGCCAGGACTTCAAGGTCCTCAGATAATTGTGACATAGCTGCTGCAAATCTTTCCATTTTCTTTACCTTCCTGTCCATCTTTTTCGATCGATATTCCCACCCTGACCATTGAAAACAGGTCCGGATTGGATTGTTTACAAACTCTTCAAAAGAACGATACATTGGATTCTCGCACCTCTTGCTCAACCTGCCCACGGACCTTGCTACGCATCGGAAGTTGCTGAGTATTTCGTTCAGTGCAAGTTCCATCAAGAAACTGTCATCGTTAGAAACCAGCATTTTGACCCCAAGTGAGCTCACTATTTCCTCCCTCAAACTCTTTACCTCAACGTCGCTCAAAGAGTTCCATAAATTAACCAACTTCAGCATCAAGCTAGAGACTTCTGATGCCAAAATTCCTATAACAGCCTTGTCATCTGATCCAGGCTTGCGGAGGACAGGCCACAGAGCAGTGATCCTTGACCCATTCAACATATCACCCCTCATTTATAGCAACGGTCTAATGATTAAACCTGATCAGCAGTGTCTCAGTCGACCGTCAGTATCCTGAATGAAATCGAATGCATCAGTAAAAATAGAAAAGTTGCTCCCATTTTAGTTGGGAACAAACCAGAGCTTCTTGTAAACAATTTTACGCTGGAACAGAAAGTACATTATTTAAGGTTGTTGGATATGGAGGAAGTCACTGTGAGATATGAATTAATAACAAAAACAGAATATTGTGAAGAAGATTATAATTCATGAAGGGGGTAAATACCCTAAGCCTAGGGATCATTTCAAGTGTGACTGACGAAGAACACAGTATGCAGTTCGTGCACAATCAGTGGTTTAGGTTCCGGATGGAAATTCCAAAATCCAAAGACTCAACCAGAAGCACCCAGATTCAAAATCTCGGCAGAATGGAGGGGGAGAGCGAGCAAAAATTTACCCTTTACGACAAGAAACATGATGGGCTTCTCTAACTAGAACGGCATTGAGCTGAGCTGGCGAATGAGAAATGGCCAGGAGAGGAAGAGTGGAGCATTTGCAGGTGAGGGCCTGTGAGAGCGACAGGGAAAGGGAAGGTTGAAATGGGAAAAGATAAAAGGAAGGGAACAAGTAAGAGAGGAAGGGAGTGGACATGAGTCGGCCAAACCGAGGACCGAGTAAGAATATGGGAGTTGGAATCGTGGTTTATGCTTTTTGGAGAGCGTGAGGAGTAAGAATGGCAGATGAATGGTGGATTGCGTTTGGGAAATGTTTTGACATACAGATATGATGGAAAGGAAGGGAGGACTCGGGCTTTTGGAGTTTCCGATTGTTGCTCCAGATGTGCACCTTTCTTGTGGCCCTTCGCTGAGTTGGGAGGACATGTTCGATGAGTTCGAGAATGGCAGACCAACCTGAGATGAGACGCCAACTTGGGGGAAGAGGCCTGAGGGCTTCGCATTTGGTTACATTTCTGTCGTTTCATGTGGCTTCGGACAGGAGGCGAACTTCGAGGAGCATATGCCTCCGTGGATAGCTAATATATGACAGCAAAGGGGGGCAAGACTGTATTTATCATGTTCCGAATATGCCATTGCCGTCCCGCTGACTGGTATGGTGTGCTTTGGGCCACAATCTAACCGGCCCATAATCGTGTGTCTTTGGGTGTGAGGCCCATGATTAAAGTTATGGGCCTTTCCAGCGATTGAAAGGACGTTGCAGAGCATGAGCCACTCACTCCGCCTTCCACCACCCTCCGCGTTCAGGCCATCACAGGGCTAGGCATTTCTTGTCGTGTCCGCGTTTTTTAAGTGAATCAGCTTGGTTCAGCAATTATTTAAATTCGATAGAAATACTCCCGAAGTTTTACGATAAGAAATGGGTGACGGAATGAGTGTTCCCTGCTGTGATCTATATCCTATAATTTTCTTTTAATTAGTTCTCTTATTTCATAACATGAAGTTTTACGGTAATGTTGTTAATGACAACCGGGGCAGCTACTGTTAAGACCTGATGGTAATTTTACTAAACTTTGAGACATTTTATTCATTAATTTCTCCATTTTAGACCTGATGGTAAATTTCACTTTTTTTTGTTGGGGTTAAGTCCCTTCCATCTTTAATACTTTTCACCTATTTGGCTTAAAGCGTTAAGGTGCTCATTTAGAAACGTGGTAAAGAAATATTTTTACGTAAGACGAGATAAATATGTAGAGGAGATTATTTTATTTTACAGAAGAACACTGTTGAACGTGCGTTTAACTTTTTGAAAACGTTGTTTCAAACAAGCCCAGTATTCAATTTCCATCAACAAGTGCGTTTCCTCGGCTTTAAACTTTTGCAAGACTGCTCCCTATCTCAAGCTACATCTTGCTCGTTGAGAATAAGGTTTTGATTCAGGCATATTTCATAAGTGACCGTCATGATTTTTCTAATGATGATAGCAATTAGGCCGATAAGTTTATAAAACTTTTTTTTAAATACAAAGGCAAGCCGAGGTTTGAAATATGACATTCCTAGACAAACCTAATCAAAATAATACTAGCTACATGAGAGATAACACCTCATTCCCTATCAGTTGCTGACATTCTAGAGGTGGCGACAAAACTATTTTAATGCTAAAGTTCCCCTTTGTCATTGTCGAGTCATATAGTCCGCACAAGAAATCAACTCCCTACTGGTATGATAAAGTTAGACATCCCAATTATCAAACAACAAGTCTCCAGTACCCTCTAATATATCTCTTAATGGATGGTTTGTTGAGCCATCTCTCATAAGGCATTTGAAAGCCTCCAAAGAATCAGTATAGACAACCACCTTATAAAAGTCACATTGTTTGGCCACTTTCAGTCCTGTATGAATGGCATATAGCTCCGCCTCTAGCACTGAGGATAGCCCAATGAACATGTGGAACTCCATTAACCACTGCCCCGCTTTGTCTCTGATTGTTCCCCCGCATGCTGCCGAACCCCGATCCCATACTGAGCCATCCACATCAACACGAACCACACCTCTTGGAGGAGGAGTCCAGCTGTTCTCGTGACGAACTGCTGATTGGAACACTCGGTTTCCCAAATCATCATGGACAGTAAATTTCATTAATGAAAATGAACATGTGGAACTCCATTAACCACTACCCCGCTTTGTCTCTGATTGTTCCCCCGCATGCTGCCGAACCCCGATCCCATACTGAGCCATCCACATCAACACGAACCACACCTCTTGGAGGAGGAGTCCAGCTGTTCTCGTGACGAACTGCTGATTGGAACACTCGGTTTCCCAAATCATCATGGACAGTAAATTTCATTAATGAAAATGAACATGTGGAACTCCATTAACCACTACCCCGCTTTGTCTCTGATTGTTCCCCCGCATGCTGCCGAACCCCGATCCCATACTGAGCCATCCACATCAACACGAACCACACCTCTTGGAGGAGGAGTCCAGCTGTTCTCGTGACGAACTGCTGATTGGAACACTCGGTTTCCCAAATCATCATGGACAGTAAATTTCATTAATGAAAATGAACATGTGGAACTCCATTAACCACTACCCCGCTTTGTCTCTGATTGTTCCCCCGCATGCTGCCGAACCCCGATCCCATACTGAGCCATCCACATCAACACGAACCACACCTCTTGGAGGAGGAGTCCAGCTGTTCTCGTGACGAACTGCTGATTGGAACACTCGGTTTCCCAAATCATCATAGACAGTAAATTTCATTAATGAAAATGCAACCTATGAAGGAGTTCCCTGGATGTTGCTTTACCTCCCTGGAACACGTATGTACAGCGATCTGTCCACAGTAACCAATAGATTAGCCCGAAGACTCTAGTCCATGTGTAGTCCACATATAGCCATGTACCGGGATTATGCCTACAATTCCAATTAAGCCAAACCTGCAAATTGCCAGAAAAGAATCTCGACAAAAGGTTATGATTTAACACATGAATCCACATATCCTTCATTTTATGGCAATCTCGAAGGACGTGCAAGATACTCTCCTCACAATTACATTGAAACGGACAATCACTCGCCACTTGTCACATGAACAATTCAATTTTCTCATAAATTTTCCATTTCCAAATCTGCTACCATATCCTTTCTTTTAGAAATAAAATCATAGGCACTCTTAACACTTAACAGAAAAACAAGCATTCAATGCAGGCCTCCATGAAAATCTATCAGGAAGACTGCTCCTCGGAGGACTCACCCTAGTTATAAGATTGATGATTTCCTCCGGGAGAATATTTCTCCATTTACTTACATCTCATTCCCCATTTATCAACACATATCCTGAACCTTATCCGTGACACATAAATGATGCAGGTGAAGATCATAATAAATGAGAGGCTTATTGAGAGGCAACCACCGGTCACACCAAAAGCTTATAAGTTTATAAAACTTGATAATGGTAAATGAAAATGGTATCACTGGCATGTGAAAGTTTATAATTGATAGGCCATGGAAACTTATCAAGTATTATTTCACTTTGTTGAGTTGTGATTGCTATTCTCCACGTCTTTTTGTTTGCAAGTACTCGTACCAGATCCAGCTTGTTACCAGACGCTCCGTCAGCCTGATGATTGCCATGCTGTCAGTTTCATGCAAGTGACTGGCAATGTAAGCCTCTCAAATAGTTTCGACTAGTACTGGAAACAGGCTGGCCCGCAGCCCGACGGGCTAGCCCGTATCAACCCGCAGCCTGTTTTAGTCGGGCCTGTGCAGCCCGACTTCTGGCGGGCTGCCAATTTGGCAGCCCGAGCCCGATCAGGCGCCATATTTTTATTTTTTTTCATTATTATTCTTTTGCACCGAGAATTGAACTGAGAATAGCACATATTTGCAACAAGGTTGGTCAAAAAAACCCTAACTCCCGCACAAACACGGACGAACTCAGATCCAACACCCAAAGTTGGCTGCAATCGAAATGAAACTCACACCCAATTGCTCAAATTCAACTCAATTACAGGAAACTCGTATTAAGAGACTATCGGATAAAATCTTCGAAAGGGGAATGAAGCTAAGTGGAAGAGTAACCAACATGGGTTTCGCGAAAACATGTTAAGATATAACAGATGATTGAGAGACGAAAGAAAGACTTTATTGTTGGGGAGAGGAAAATGGGGAGATACAAAAATTGGGAGGGAGAT
>JANTPZ010092175.1:0-17636 GCA_025593235.1 Vachellia pachyceras
CTCCTAAGCTCATTAGAGGTCTTGTCCATGTTATCCCTCAAAGTGTCAACCATGATCGTAGCTGTCAAAGTTGATACTTTTGTATGTGCAACAATAAGTTATCCTGCGCATCATGTTTGTGCTTATCTTTAAGTGTCCTTATTGTCATGATTCTTGCATTTTGACGTTCTCCCATTGAGTATGCACCTAGGTACCATGGACATCCTTCAACCACACACTTGGCTATGATCTTTTGCTTATTGTTCTTCACATACTTGTACGAAAACTTATGGGCAATGCTATACTTGTATAATGCTTCCTTAAGTGCCTCTGGATGGGCAAACACTTGACCCTCTCCAATTATAACATCCTTCCACTTTGTATATCTCATTTCAGGTCTGTATGTATGCATCATTTCCACTGCCCAGTCCAACGACGGTGCATCATTATTGAACATCATCGATGAATTTCCTTCCCAAGATTCAGAGATGCCATCTAACCTGCATCAAAATATTAACGACACTATGTTGGTGCTTTCAACTTTCTCATACCTTAATTATATCATATTTTTTGACATGAAATCCAACTTACGATAACTGTTCTTCTGGATCTTCCCTCACTTGCATTGTCAAATCATCGTAATTGTCTTCTATATAAATATGTCCACTCTCTTCATTGAATTTAATCAAGTGTTCCACTCCTTCATCATCTACAAGATCCACAAATGTGCTTCCATCAAAACTCAAGGTGAACTTCATGACAAATTTGTTGCTCTCTTTTCCCACAGTTGATGCTATCATTGCTTTTAACTCTTCATAACTTGTGCTTTCTTTAATGACTCTTGATCTTATCATTCCACCAACATACATTTCCCTTCCTGATTCATTGCTACAAATCTCCCTCCTATGTGAAGGAAGCACACCATATTCTTCCCAGATGTGCTAGCCATCAGTTTTGACGTATACAGATTGCACTTGTCACTAACCACCTCAGAAGTCACGTTAACAACCTTCGCTGTTATTGTTAACAACCTTAGCAGCTACAACACTTGTAACCACAGTAACTTCACTTCTTATCTGCATTAAATCATCATTCCACATAAGAAACAGAGCATGATGAACAAAAACAGAGTATAAAGACCCCCTTCTTAATAAAAATAACCACATTAATTTTCACTCAATTTTAATGACAACCATTAATATTGTGCTCCCAACAAGTTTGCTTATTTATAGTTTATCTATCAATGACAAGCATTTATATTTTTGTTTTAGAAATTTCCAGCTTTGATTCCCTTTTTTCAGGTTACATTTTGTGCTTCCGTCAACACTGTTCTTTGCTTTTCCTTTCTTCAAACAGAGATTAATCGAGCATATACACACACATCAAAATAACAATATTCCACATCTTATGCATAATGTACAGGTTTAAGATGTTTTAATTATAGCAACACCAGTGGGTTTCACTTCTCACGGAGGTCATACACACCAAAAGACAGCTTTCATTTTAGCATCAGTTATTTTGGACCACCATGCTTTTGCTCTGCACGGAGGAAATACCAAACCTCACACATTCAGACCATCGATTGCCGATTTCAGAACCCCTCCGACCTCTTTCGGATTTCAGCCTCACTTTGCTCCTGCTTTTGATTTGACTTTCACTCAAATCATCCCTGTTTTCATCTCTCTTTCACACAGTTAACTGAAGGCTAAAATGGACTTTACACATCTTCATTTAATCACAAAATGGTCCCATGGGACCTGAGCATAATTATCTGTTTATTTGGGACCATTGGTTAATTTTTTGGCTTGCATGGGATCTATGTGTGATTTTCCCTTAATTAAAAGGGTAATTTAATTAAAAAAAGAGCCATATAATTACGGGAATTACTATGTGAAAGTGAATAAAAACAGAGAAATTTTTAAAGTGCGATCAAGTATAACATGAATGTGTGCTAATATACCATCTGTTGGATAAATATCATTAGTAAAGAGACAATGTTTCTAACTTCCGACAACTTCCAGTAAAGAACGCATATCCCAATTTGCAGAAAGTGTTCCTATTATGCTTGCAGGTTTACCTAACCGTAGTCCAATATCATTCCCAGAAAGGTCGATGTACATGTTAATTAGAAGGATTTTCCTTTATATTGAAGCTTAGAGGACATATTTAAAGATATGATTAATGCCATTCATTCCTCTTCTATATCTCTCTAAATTTATGAAGAGTCTTTCCTTGAGAAGTCAACTAAAAGTCCTCACTATTTGGGCAATTGGAAGTTTCCACACATGGATTAATGATTGTTTCATATAAAAGATTGAGAAGCATGATAAGCAAATCTAATAGTGAATTTGCCAGTGACCATTCAGTACCAGGCACATGAGGGATTTTTTTTTTTTTTTTTTATGATTAGGGATTGAGATTCGTGATATGTCTTTGAGAACATTTGTTGGCAATAGAAGTTGAAATAAATTCAATATCCATTGACCAGTAAATCAACATAAGTAGAAAAATAATTATTGCTCAAGAGAAAAATACACTCCATGACCATGAGAAAAGAAGATGAAGAAGAAGCAGCAGAAGCAGCAGCAAGTGAATGGAGGGTGGATGCCAACGAGAGAGGTCTTAAGAAGGCTTTTGATAGGTCAATAAATAAATTGGATTTCATTGAAGATACTTGTCTGGGCTGTTGGATTGTATGAAGTGATGACTTTGAGTAGTCATGGCCTATAGATGCTTTTTATCCATGGATAGAACCAGACAAGAAAGCTCAATGTTGGTGACGTTGTTTGCTATGGCTGCTGCTTGCATCATTAATCCTCCAACTAGCCAATGAGGGTTGGCACAGATGGTAATGAACGGACTCAACTCCCACAAAAAGGTGAATTCGATTCCCTCTGCCGTTGTGAGGTTTCCTTTGGTAGGCGATCTCGTAAATCCCTTGTAAGTGTTCAAAAAGTCCTGGGGCCGTACCCTGGTCTTAGTGTGGGACTGATGCCAATCCCACTTAAATTTTTCTATATAAAAAAAAAATAATCCTCCAACTAGACCAATTTTTGATTTTTTATATAGTGATTTATTTATTTTTTCCTGAGATACTTGGATTGTATGAAATATTGCGTCTTAAGTGAGCAAGGCATGTATGTGAAGGAAAGTAGCTTGACGTAACTGTAATGGAATCTTTGGTTCAATGAACCATCTTCATTTCATAGGACCTCTGCCTGCAGAGACAATAATGTGAACTTAAATTGAACAACCTCACTTTTGTTTTAGTGTTACCACATTATCATTGAAAAATATATAATCACTCTTTAATTAATTTGATTATGTAAAGAAAGTTGGTTCAAGGTGATAATTTAGGTTAATTATTGCATTAGTTAGTGTAACATATCTTTTACTTAATTATTGTTTGTTTTTTTATGATAGGCAAAATGATATTAAAAACAAATATTTAAGGTTACAACGTTTACTTAATTATTGTTTGTTGGATAGAGCCAATTTAAAAATTGATAAATATAAAAATTATGTTTTATATTTAATATAAAGACCAGGCATGTATTATAAAAAAATTAAAACTGTATCGTAGTACTCCCTCCAATACTAATATTTATTGTCGAAGTTGAATTTTGCTCTCTTTATTTTTTTGTTATTTATATAAAAAATTCAAACCAAACATAAAAAAGGCATATAACAATTATATTAATTCTAAAGTGGACCATATTCTTAAAATTTTACTTTGCGAGAAAATTATGAGGCAATTTGAAAACTTGTAATAATACAGTAATGTACTGTAATGTATTTTGTAGAAATAAACAAGGTGGCGTATACGAGTAGTTTGAGGACTCACGTGTGTCCAAACAGAAATAGAGAGAACGGGACGTTGAAAAAGACTGTAAAGAGTTCTCCTATTCGTTGCTTCTTTTTCGGATCAGGACTCCTTTCCTGCAATCTAGGGTTCATCGAATATACTGGTCTGTTTTTAATATCGTTTCTTATTTTTCTTGAAGCCTAGTTCCTGTTCTTCGGCTCTTCAATCAATCTGCCAAGTCTGTAAGATGTGTTGCATCTTTCAATCCTTATTTGTTCTACGCGTTGTACTTATTTTCGTTTGGAGTTCAGTTAACTCTCATTTGACCATTGATCTATGCGGATTAGGACTTGAGCTTGATATCTTCTTCATCGTGCATTGGGTCGAGATAATCCCACCATGACGATTGCTGATTCAGTTTGTCTGTTGGACAATGGGGCAAGTTGCCTACCACTTCCACCGGAGGAAGAAAATCGGATCATAGCAGAATTGATGAAAGAATCGGAGCTCAATTTAAAAGAAGGCAACATATACTATGTTGTATCTAATAGGTCTCGTCTTTCTCTTTTTTCAATTCATTTAGAATAAACTTTTGATGAAGCTGTACGTGAATCTTTATATCAGATTGTTCGTTTTTCTTGTTCTGGAGAGATTATCTAGCTCGGCGTAAGATAAATCCAGGGCATATCATATCCTTTCTTTATATATACTATGGACGTTCTATTTTGGCAAGGCCTCTATTGCCCTGTCCCTCGCTTGTGGGCCCCATGCAAGATGCATTGTTTGCATTCAATTTTGGTGCTAGCTATATCAGGCTTTGCATGGCATGTTCAATCTCTGTCAAATGTATCTTTGTGAAGCTGGGGACTTTCTATACAGCCACAAAGTTGCTTCATTATCAGTTTTGTTATTTCTCGATTATTCTGGAGTAATGGGAGCTTTTCTGTAGACTTCCACTGTGCTTGTATTATTCTCTCAAATGGTCTATTTTATTCACATCCATGCATGGAAAATCATTCCTTCAAATATTTAATAATGCGTTTGCGTATATCATAATTTTTATTAAAAATAAATTGAGATCTAGGAATGAGTCACACCACAGCAGTGAATATCAAATAAGATTCTGTGTCATAATTTTGACATCATATGCGATTTTAAGTTTCTTTATGCCTCCAACACAGGTGGTTTTCAGTGTGGCGGAGGTATGTCGGATTTCGTGCTGGTATGTTTTTGGCTGAGGAGCAGCCTTCTGATTGTCAGGAAGCCAATGGGTTTCGGTTAGAGACTGCTGAGAGACCCGGGCCAATTGATAACTCCAACATTGTTTCGGAGAGCAATGGTTGTGCAGAGAATAGTCCAGATATCTGTAGAACGTTGGCTGAGGGATTGGATTATGTCTTAGTTCCTCAAAAAGTTTGGGAAAAATTGTTTGAATGGTAATATTTTTTTTTACCTTTGCTGCTAATATGATTGCTGCTTTTTGGTTCTGGAGAAGGGCGTAGCGTATCTAGATGAAAGAATGATTTTATCTTCATTATATGGTTGTATTTTCAAGGAGTCACAGGATTAGCCATATCTTAGGACATTGTGCAATTAGTGACCGGTTGATCTAGGGTTTTGAGGCCTTGCGACTTCTGATGGTGGAAGATCTTTAGTCTCTTTCTAACTGGTATTCAAGTGGGATGGAGAACCCTCTCCCAAAAACTAACTATTGGGTGGGAGAATCAACCCATTTAAATGCCCCATAGAGTATTCTATTGTATTAAATATGGGACTTAATCATCCCATCCTACCTAAGCCCCCTTCAAATCAATTGTCCCTCTTTGGAGAGCCAGTGGTTGCACTCTATGATACTTTACTTGACTTCTTTGTTTGTTAGAGCCTTCCATAGGTAGCCCTTTTTGAAATCATTCAGCACTAATTCTAATACCAATTGATGGGTGCTCTAATGAGATGGGGAACCCTTTTTAAAAGCTAGCTATTGAGGTTGAAGGACAAACCCACTCATGCTACTCAACGTGAAATTTAAGTATCTTAGACTAAATATGTCTTGATGACTCTCTGAGTGAACCTTTTTTAATATCGGAGAGGATCCATTCTGCTTTCCTAGTTAGTTCTTAATGCTCAAATTCACATCAAACCTATCCATTAAAATGTCTGTTGAGAGATTGGAAGGTTGTTTTCCTTCTACAAATTGTGTGGGCATTAATCAAATTTTCTTCATAGATGATTAAAATTGATCAAGTTCTAGGATTAACTGCTTAACTACACTGTCTAGGTACAAAGGTGGACCAGCATTACCAAGGAAGCTGATTTCACAGGGTGTTGAACACAAGCAATACAATGTTGAAGTTTACCCGCTTTGTCTAAAAGTGACTGATTCTAGAGATAACAGTATGTCAATTGTAAAAATAAGCAAAAAGGTACAAATTGTTTTCACTGTAGGCTCTTTTTTTCTTAGTTAGCTTCAGTCTGATTCTTATAAAAATGGCTTCTTTGGACGCTGCGGATGTTGTAGCATGCTTACTGTATGAAGTGATTATATTTATCTGAAAATATTCATTTTTTCTTACGTGTATTTGAGATATTATGTTATATATCATCTTATGCACTACTATTAAATTTTGACTGGCGGAATATTTTATGAGCATTGTCTCCATGATATCATTGTTTGATTTAGCCTATCAGGCCATTGACTTTCTATTGAATCTTGAAACACAAGTCTGCAGATTGAATAATTTTTCCATCTCATCTGGATTTTTTCTGTTTCTCCTAAATGAGCATATTTCAAGAATAAATAGATTATCATTGTGGTTCATATCTTGTTTTCATGTGATCTATTTCAGGCTACCATACATGAGCTTTATGAGACAGTGTGCAAACTAAGACAAGTAGAGCAACAAAAGGTGCTTTTCTTTTCTTTCTTACTCTTTCTTGTCATTTGACAAGTATTTTTTAGTATATGTATTCTAGTTGTTACAATAATCTTGTAGTGTGATCCATGTAGCCAACTTTTCTTAGTGGAATAAGGCTTCTTGTTATTATTACAAAATGTTACACTTCCTCATGCTTTTTTTGTTTTTTTCTGATAGGCTTGTATTTGGGACTACTTCAATGAGGAAAAGAGTTCATTACTGAATGTCTCAGAGCAGACATTGGAGGATGCAAATTTGTTGATGGATCATGATGTAAGTAGCTTGGACATGCGTTTCTCTTCTTTACAATTTTTTTTTTTTTGATTTGGTAATGGAACTTAATCTGGTTCATGTTATACGATTTGCTTGTGTATGTCTGTAAATGATATGAGTTGTGTATTTTGATGCCATTTGAATGTATGTTTTAAAACCAACATCTTTAATAAAAAAAGAATCGGAACAGGGGGGAGATAATAGATATGGAAAATTTTATTTTGGTTTCCTTTCTTCTGTAGAAGTTCTTCCAATTTATTATAGTGCAATGCTCCTGATTTTTCTTTTGCTCACAGATTCTTCTGGAAGTACCACTTGACAGGGGCCAGTCTTCTCATTCTAGCATAGATTCAATGGAAAATGGTTTAGCTTTGGTACCATTAGAACCTTCAAGGTCATCTGTGTCAATTGCAGGGGGACCTACTATAACAAATGGTTATTCCACTGGATCTAGTAACTACTTGTCTCCAGGAACTTCTTTAAACTCACCATCAATGGATATAGATCATAAACCTGATGTTTATAGAGGAGAAAAGAATGGATTGGCAGGATTGCAGAACCTGGGGAATACATGCTTCATGAATAGTGCTATTCAATGTCTCGTCCATACTCCACCTCTTGCTGATTATTTCTTGCAAGATTATAGTGAGGAGATCAATGTGGACAATCCTTTGGGAATGCATGTAGGTGATTGTTTCTACTGGCTTTTGGTCACATTAATGTCCTATGATTTCATGAAATGTTGAATAAAATGGTTTTGCTCCAATAATCTATCAAATTCTGAATTCTAACATATGTAGCTGATGTGCAGGGTGAGTTAGCCCTTGCATTTGGCGAATTGTTGAGAAAACTGTGGTCCTCTGGTCGAACTTCAGTTGCACCCCGTGTATTCAAGGGAAAACTAGGTCGATTTGCTCCACAATTTAGTGGTTACAATCAGCATGATTCTCAGGTTGGTTTTCTCAAGAGAGTAAAGAAAAGAACTAGGAGAACGCCAAGCAACCTTTGGTTGGTTGATAATTTTGATTATATAAAGAAAGAATTGCAGCGGAATATATTTTAATTTGACTTACTTTGTATTAACCAGCAATTCAAAGAATAAAATTGTGCCCTCTTCATTTGCTAAATTTCAAATATTCAAGAAATGTATCTCATCATGAAACATAAGCCAGAAGGTTTCTTACTTTTTTTAATTACATTTTCTCTGTACTTGATTCTTTGAACTTTCTTTTTCTAAGCAAGTGTTTTCTTCCATCTGGTGTACCTTGATAACTGGGGAAGTCATTTATTTAGTTTTAGATGCTGTTCCAATCTCTCTTGCTCTGTTTTTTAGAATTGGAGTGCAATTACTTTTGGAAAGGGTCAAATATACCCTGGTTTTGCCATTAGACCATAACATTATTATGAACACGAGGTTTTGGTCTTTCTCCCTTTCTTTTTAAGTATTACCCATTCTGGAATATGGCTTCAATGATAAAGTTACTGAGGATTAGTTATCTTGTTGTGGAAAAAATTGTCTTTTATGGCCATGCATGTGTGATGCTGTAGTGGTTTTTGATGTGACACTTCCATAAAAAATTTTGAGGTATTATTTTAGATGTTTGCTGGATATTGCTGGGTGGATTGATTCTGTTGACCTGGCCAGACTACCAAGTGACTGGAGAGTCTGAGAGACTCGGTGAATTGCATTTTCCCTTGATTCACTATTCTTTGGCCTTTTTTTTTTGAGAAATAAATTGCGTTTGAATGTGTAACAGCTTTGCTCTTGAGAACTTAGTCAGCATTAAGATAGGTGATCTACTGAAATGCAATTATTGATTGAATTTTAGTCTGTTTCTTATTTCTTCTATCTTTTCAATGTTGAAATACTTGTTATTGGTCATCCTGTCAATGGCTGGACGTAAAATAATTTCAAACTTTTTATAGAAATGCTATTTAGTGTTATTTAATGACTGTCCTTTGGTTTAAACTTATACATTGAATTTCATCTTGCCATAATTGTTTATCTCCAAGTAATGAATTACTTTGTTTAGGAATTACTTGCCTTTTTATTGGATGGGCTGCATGAAGATTTGAATCGCGTGAAACAAAAGCCTTATATTGAAATGAAAGACTCAGATGGTAGGCCAGATGAAGAAGTTGCTTATGAGTGTTGGAAGAATCACATTGCTCGGAATGATTCATTGATTGTTGATGTATGCCAAGTGAGTACTTCTATCTATCATACAATTTATTATCTAAATTGCCACTGACTTCTCAAAGAAATAGAAAATACATTCAATTATGAAATTGTTTTCACTGTTCTTGTCATACTCTTCATCACTTCCTTGTGATTTTTTCTCGTATATTTTTCTGTACCCTTCTTTATATTTCTTACTTTGTACGCTTCACAAGAAATAGAAAATACATTCAATCATGAAATTGTTATCTGTTCTTGTTTTGTTCTTAGTCACTTCCTTATGATTTCTTCCAGTTCTATCTTTTCTGTACCTTTCTTCATAATCCTTACTCTGTTGGTTTCACTGTGATTTACATCCACTATAGAATTTGTGAATTTGATTTGGGGAATAAACCTTTTAATTTTTAATTTAATTTTCTGTTAAGCTTGACAAGATAAAGTTTGAAGAACACAGCTACAGGATACCTTCGCTAAGTCTCATTATAATTGTTACTCTGCAATAAAATGCTCAGGGTCAATACAAGTCAACGCTGGTCTGTCCTGTCTGTGGCAAAGTCTCAATCACTTTTGATCCCTTCATGTACTTATCTTTGCCAATGCCTTCCATGGTTACAAGAACAATGACATTGACAGTCTTCTATGGCGATGGAAGTGGTCTTCCAATGCCTTACACCGTGACAGTTTTAAAGCATGGTTGCTGTAGAGATCTTTGCAATGCTTTGGGCACTGCGTGTTGCTTGAAGAGTGATGAGATGCTTCTGCTTGCGGAGGTAAATACATCTTGAAAAATCATGTCTAGTTTTGAATTTCTATACGACATTGATTCTGTTGTTTGATATCACATTCTCATATGCCTTACTCTTAGGTTTATGAGCACAAGATTTATAGATATCTGGAGAACCCATTGGAACCACTGGCTTCAATAAAGGATGACGAACATATTGTGGCCTATCGATTGAAAAAAGGATCTCAGAAAATAAAACTAGAAATAATTCATCGATATCTAGATAGGTAAGCTTGTTTTTTTGGTGTATGGTTTCACATTATCCTCTTACTCGAAATATTAGGAATCTCAGGATTTGTATTACCATTTAATGATTCTTTTCACCATCTGAAATTAAGTAATTGCTGATTCAAACCAAAAACTTTCAGGAGATATCTATCTAGGTTATATTAACTGAAAGGCTTTCACTTTGATCCCTGAATTAGTTATGTTGTTATATAATGTGGATATTCTGTTGTACATAGCTATATTCAAAATAACCTCTTCAAGAAGATAGAAGTAATTGTTCATCTGGGAAATGGTCATGGCAGATGAGGGCCGCCTGCCCCTTTCTATTTGAGAGCAGAAACTGTTATTCAGTCATCTCTCTGTCAGTACGTGTCTTGAAAATAAAAGTTTCTGGGTAGATATTAAACAAAACTGAAGTAGTTTATTTCCTAATGGATTATGGTGAGACAATGAACATACGAATTGACACCTGCCTGCATTAACAAGCATGTCCAGTTCATTATATTTCTTAAAACTGCAATCTAATGGAAGGTTACTTTTGTAGAATATTTATAATGCGTTGCTTAGTGTCTCAGTTGCTGGGTGTGTTTCAAGCTCCACAGATTCTTGTAGGTGCCATTGTATTGATTGAAGTTGATTCTTGCTACTCGGGATTTCTCATGGGACTCTAACCACAAACAAATGCTTATGAGGCTTAATAAGAGAGAGGGAGAGGGGGAGAGGGATGTTTTCCATAGCATGACTACATGATTGAATGTTAGAGAGATTTCACTGACTTGTTCCTGATGCATTGGCAAAGCATATGCTTTCATTACTTTATTCTTGGTTGATCTAAATGCTTCGTTGCCCAGATGTTCAATTGACAATACCAAGGGTGGAGAGAGGAAGCTCTTTGGAACTCCCTTGGTGACTTATTTGGAAGAGGAGCCTCTATATGGGGCCAACATTGAGACCTGTGTTGACCGAATGATGTCACCTCTAAGAAGAGCTTGTTCTACTGTAAAGTCTTGTAATGAAAAGGAAAATGGTTTCTTAGCAGGTGGTGGTGATCAATTAGATGGATCCAATACCGAATGGGTACCAAGGTACCAAACAATTGACGGCCAAAAACAAGAGGGGAATTCCAGTGGGGAGATGTTTTTCCATCTTGTTTTATCCTCAGAGAGACCTTTGAGTTGTACTCTCATTGAGAAGGATTCTCCTATAAAACCTGGTCCAATCATTAGTGTTTTTCTGGACTGGACTGATAAAGAACATGAATTATATGATGCCAGCTATCTCAGGGATCTGCCTGAGGTTCACAAGACAGGGTTTACTGTGAAAAAAACCCGGCAAGAAGCCATTTCTTTATTTTCATGCTTGGACGCATTTTTAACTGAAGAACCTTTGGGCCCTGATGACATGTGGTAAGAATGGTTAAATTTCCTTTGATTGGGCTCTCATGTGATACACGATCTTTTGGAAAACATATTCATCTAATCTATCCTTGAAATATTTTAATCAGGTACTGTCCTAGATGCAAGGAGCACAGGCAAGCCACCAAGAAACTGGACCTGTGGAAATTGCCAGATATACTCGTTTTTCACTTGAAGAGATTCTCATACAGCAGATATTTGAAAAACAAACTCGACACATTTGTAAATTTTCCCATCCACAATCTCAATTTAACCAAATATGTGAAGAGCAATGATGGACGGCCTTACGTGTACGACCTCTATGCAATCAGCAACCACTATGGAGGTCTAGGGGGTGGGCACTACACTGCTTACGCAAAGGTAAGCAATCTCTGTTTTTGTAACCTTCTGGATTTTGTGACTATACCATTTGAGATGCTTTATTTGACGCTGGGTTTTATTATATCAACCTTGTACAGTTGATCGATGAAAACCGGTGGTATCATTTTGATGACAATCTTGTCACCCCAGTTGATGAAGCGGAAATTAAATCCCCAGCCGCATACGTGTTATTTTATCAAAGAGTTACATCAAAGGAGGGGGGAACATCTCAGAGTCACACAAGTTCTTGAGGGCTAATGACCTTTGACTCAGCTTTATCCCGTGGTTTTCCTGCTTGTCAGGACGTTGGAACCTGTGCCAATCAGAGCATAGGTTTTTGGTGCATACGCATGTGGTTGATTATTCGGTGCAAACTGGGGTCATCTAGGTGCTGAAGACACAAACCATTGCGCCAGAGCCATGGTGGGTGTTAGTTTTTAGGCGAGGATCCAGCCAAACATGCAGGGTTGCCATAGAAGATTAATCATCGATTCCTATGCAATTGATAGCTTTTCTAGTTTACAAAAATTTTGGCAGCCTAAGCAATTGCTCATTGATTGATTTCTGGTATGTTCTATTTGACTGTATGGGGTATAAATGTGATCATCGTTTGTTTATGGGGCATTATCCCCTGAATGTAGCCTTAGCCTTTTGAGGAAGAATTTGTACACAAAACTTTTCCTATTCTGTTTTTGGGAATCGGGAATATGTATGATGATACAAGCAACATCTGAGTGTAGTAAACTTGTCTAAGGTGTCCAGGGGCAAACGCAGAATTAAAGGTTTGAACTTATATGGTCGGACCCCAAAAAAACTCAGTAATGACATCTATGCCCCGTTTGGTATAATGGAATTGATTTTGATGGAAATGAATATGGAGATGGATATTGAGGTGGAAATGGATATGGAAATGAGTTTAAAAGTACGTTTGGTATGCCATGGAAATAAGGATGAAATTTATGTTTTTGTTTTTTGTTTGAATGGTGATTTTTTCGAAATGTAGCCAAAAAAACTATTTTACCCTTGATCAAATTGTAAACTTAGCTTCAGAAGGGTGTTTTTGTCCAAAATATGTTGGCTCCATGAAATTGAGATGAATTCCATAGGTTGAGATGTGGAATTGAAAAGGGGTGTTTTGGTAGAATTGAATTCCACATGGATTTACAATTCCATCAAACCAAACATGTCAACCTCGTGGAATTAAATTCCATTTCCAATTCCATACTCTCATTTCCACCCTACTAAACAAGGCACTAGGGAAAGTAAAAAGATGCTGAAACAATTGTAGATTAAAAACTCTGGCTCCTCTTTCTCAAGCCTAACTTTCGTTTAAATAATCAACTTTTTTAAAGTTTAAATTTTGTAACAAAATTTACGTTTTAAATTTAGGTTTTGAAACACACTTTTGTAATAATTTTTTTCTTTATTTATCACTTTTTCTATTTACTTTTTATCTTAAATTCTATAAAAGTCAATAATTTTTTAAACATAATCACCTTTCAAAATTTAGATTTTATCAGAAAATTCATAAAATTTGTTATCTCAAAATGAGTATGACTTACTAGAAAATAATTGTACTTGGCTTGTGGATGCTAGACGAGAATTGATGCCCCCTTTGGTACGTGGAACTGATTTTAATGGAATTGGAAGTGAGTTAAAAAGTATGTTTGGTAAGTTAGAAGTAGTGGGGTATTATTTAAATTTAATATTTATATTTATAGTGTCAAAACACCAATATACCCCTACCAAAAAAATCCCTCCTTCCCCAGAAAAAATCCCTCCCCTCCGCCCACAACTAGCGGCAATTTCACAGTTCCACAAAATCGTTCGACAACCAGCGGCAAAAAGCGTTGTCAAAGGTAGCGTTCGTTCGACTGCAACAAAATTCAGTTCCACAAAATCATTCGACAGAGGTAGCGTTGTCGGAGATCGTGTCATCCAACCAGATCGTGTTCGTTCGACAGAGAGTGTTTGTTCAACTGCAACAAAATCTAGTTCCACAGAGGTAGCGTTGTCGGAGATCGTGTTGTCCAACCAGATCGTGTTGTCGGAGATCATGTTCGTTCGACAGAGGTAGCATTCGTTCGACAGAGGTAGTGTTCGTTCGTTCATTCGACAGAGGTAGATCGTGTTGTCGGAAATCGTTCGACAGAGGTTTTGGATGGAGGAGAGGGGTCGAGATGTTGGGATGGAAGATGCCGGTGGCTGAAGTGAAGGGATGGCTGACGAAGGGAGTGGACAAAATGCCATTTTCATGAGGGTTGGAATTGAGTTCCTAGCGTGGGGTATGTGGAACTGCCACTTCCATCATTGATGTAATTGAGAATTCTATGGAAACCAGTTTCAACCAACCAAACAAACTTATTTTTTTTTTCTCACTCTAATTCCACTTCCAACCTCTTGATTTTATGCTACCAAAAGTGAAAAATGATTAGTACTTTTCCACTAGTGTAACAAGCTGTTAATTGGGGAGACCTTTTTCCCCACTGATAAGTGATGGGTGATAATTGAAAGTACCGGGCTTTTGCTTTGGTGAAACAATCAAAGTCCTTGAAAACATAAAAAAACATTTGAGAAAGTACTTTCATACTATAAAAAATTTAATCCAAACAATTATGAAATTGCGTATGAATCTAAAATAATAGATATATTATTTTCTCAACTCAGTCAGATTTTTTTAATGGGATTCATCAGTTCAATAAATAAATAAATAAAACCAGTACAACATCATTTATTTCTAAAGACCCAGACTCGTGGCAAGATATAACTGTAGACAGTCTGGGTGCCTAGAACTATGATGGAGAATTCCATCATCATGAATCCAAGTAGATGACGAATCCTAAGCCGATTGAATGGCGCCTTGTTACACGGACCTTGATAAATTCAAAGAACCCCAGTAGCGTACAAGCAAAGGAAATAAAACAGTTTGGCCTCTCTCTCTCTCTCTCTTCTCCATTCTGAGTCATCACTTTACTCTCTCTCTCCCCTTTTTCCACCGCCACCACACGGCCCTACTTTCTTTTTCTGTTTTTTTCCCGGCAGATTCTGACAGCTGGATGATGGAAAAATGACAATGTTCACAACTTGAAAAAGATCAAAAGCTTCAGAGCCCATGGTAACAGAAAGCATACAGGCCAAAGCAAATGATATCTCTCCTGGAAAACAGTTCAAACAAAACATCAATGTCAAGGACTAGAAAATCTGCAATTTTGCTCACAGAATGGTAAGCTATGGTTCATTTTGATTCAATGATCGTCAACTTCACCACATTATGGTAGGTGATTAGTTTCACCAAATCTTATCAACAATTCCGACCTAAGACCATGTGTCCGCAATTATATGCTGCGTTCCATATCTAATTCAAATGGACTTGGCATATTTGTAGGACCACTACGACACGTAGCTAGCAACGCCATGTGCTACAGAGCATAGAGAAAAAAGTAAACGAAAAGAAAGGAAAGGAGAATCGAATCCTGTCTCATTTTTTTTTGCTTGAAAATTAAATAATAAAAAATGCCAAGCAGTGGGACCAACCTGAGCCGAGGAAATGGACATGTAGCCGGTGGAGGAAGTGGTGGGCAACGGCGGCGTGCCGGAATCAGGAGTGGTGGTGGTGGTAGTGGAGCCGGCAGGAGAAGGGGAGGAGGAAGTGTTGGTGGAGACGTCGCTTCCGGATAAGCCGAGGGAATACGCCGGAGTGCCATCGGGATTGAAAAGACCGTAATTCCTCTCAGAAGTAGGTCCGGGCTTCATGTTCTCATTGAAGAGAGCAAAGACGTAAATATTCAAATCGTTGTTGGGCTTCATGGGCGTTCCCTTCTTCTGGTTGTGAGCAATGAGTCTGATCAGATTGCCATTGTATTTCTTGGCATTCTCAGGGGTGGCGCCGGCTTCGTCCTCGTCTCCTTTTGAAGGCCAACCAGTTTCTGAAATATGAACTGGCAATTTGCCGTAACCTAAAGATGCTAAGGCTGAGTAAACAGCATCAATCTGAGCAAACAACATATTATCGTAGTGCAGATTCAAGGAAGGATCCACAATCCCTTGGTTAGGCTGAAACAGTACAAAATCGAGGGACACTTGCTTGGGATTGGCCTTATAGGCGAAGTAAGGGTATGCGTTTATGAGAAAAGGAGATCCAGTTTTGGCGTGGAAGTTCAAGATGGGAGTGAGGCATGAAGTGAGATCGGAGCGAAATGCTCCGGCGGAGGGTGGGTAAGAAGTTTCTAGAATTGCCAGAGAGTGTGTTGTGGTCACCGTTATCTGCTTGTCGAGTCCGAGATTGACGAGCGCCGTGTGAACACTCTGCATCGCCGGAAGCAAGCTGTCGCTGAGAGAAGTATCATTGAAGGTTAAGACCTCGTTTCCGACGAAGATGCAGGTGATCTTGGTGTCCGGCAAGTATGGTTGAACGTTTGATTTAATCCAGGCTTGAGCTTTGTTCGGATCTTGCATCTTCAACAGATACTCGTTTCCCAGCCCAACCATGAATTCGACTCCTGTATTAGCAAATGCACGAAGCACACGCGGATCCGCGTCGTATAGTTTAACATTAGTACCGCCGATTGACTTTATCAGCGGCACCACCTCGTCCGGCGAAGGTAGATTGTTTCCTATTTGTCCATAATTGATTCCAACTGCGGTCACCATTTCCAATCCTGCAAGCACAACTCCTACACAAGAAAAAAAAGGAAGATCAATAATGAGATCAACCTTTTTCACACGCAAACGCAAGAAACCAAGAAGCATTTTGCTTATCTTCATTCACATTACCTGAGATCAAAATTACTACCATCGAACAAGAGCTGCTGCAGAATCTAGTAAACTCCATGGGTCTTTATTTTGTGAAGAGGCAACAATGAATTGAATGAGTACTATAAATGGGAAAAAAGACGCAGAACGGTCAAACTTTCCTAATCTCTCTTCAGTTAGAATTAATCATGAACAACTAGATGTACTGACCACTGACGTGAATGTGAGAGACTAGAGAGTAATTCTTGTACCTGTCTCTGTCTCTGAGACCACTTCCACACAGAGGTTAAAGAGACAGAGTAGTTGTAGGTTATAACGACAACTACGGAATGTGAAATATTAATAAAATAAGAACAAACATTGATTAAATTGTGCAGAAGCAGAGGATGAAGAGAAGGCACCAATTACCACAAGACTGCCAGTCTAATCTGTCTCTGTTTCAGAAAGAAGAAATTGACAGGGAATAAATTCTCAGGGCTCGTTGGATAATCTGGTTGTTAAAATCTAAGTTTTAAAATCTAAGTTTTCTCTTTCATACTTTCTCTTTTCTACTTTTTTCCCTTTTCTCTTTCATACTTTTTCTCTCTATCTCTTTCTTACTTTCCTCTTTCCTACCCACTTTTTTGCCTCGGAATCCGTAAAAGCTATAACTTTCCAAACATAAATCACTTTTCAAAACCTAGTTTTTACCTCGGATTCTGTGAAACCTAGATTTCAAAATAGCTTCCAAACAAGCTCTTAGGGCTTGTTTGGAAGTCATTTTGAAACCTATGTTTCACAGATTCCGAGGTAAAACCTAGGTTTTGAAAAGTGATTTATATTTGGGAAATTATAACTTTTACGGATTCGCAAAAAAAGTAAGAAAAAGTGGGTAGGAAAGAGGAAAGTAAGAAAGAGAAAGAGAGAAAAAGTAAGAAAGAGAAAAGAGAAAAAAAGTAGTAAAAAG
>JANTPZ010092176.1:0-24577 GCA_025593235.1 Vachellia pachyceras
TGCAATATTTGGGTTTGCATTGCGACTTAAAGCAGGGAACGAGTTTTCGGAACAGAAAATGTTGGATCACGCATCCTCAGATGACAAGAAAGTGAAGAAACGCCGAGGTGCTCCGCGAGGACATAAAACTGCGTTTCAGATATTCATCAAGAAGGAATGCGCTCGACTGAGAAGCTGTAGTGAGGCATCTGATCGCCCAAATGTTCGGCAAATGGCCATTGATGCATGGAAGAATTTGAGTGAGATTGAGAGACAGGTAAATTGATAGTCATATCCATCTAAAGCCTTCATGTGAAATAAAAGAGAGGGGATCAAGGAATGGATTGTCAGTGAACCTAAAACTCATTAATTTTGTTGCAGCCGTTTGTGGAAGCAAGCAAGAAGGAAAGGGGAAGGCTGATGGAGGCAACGAAAACCCGAGATCAGAATGTTATGGCTGGCAATGATTTTGATGACAATGGTGGAACTCTGCAACCTGATGCAGAGAACTGCAATGATGGCTTAGAGCTTACAATGAGCGGAGAAGAACCCAAGGAGCCATTAACTGTTGACATAGGATATGTACCAAGTGAAGCATGAGAATGGTTGTTGTGGGTTTAGTCATTAGTGGATGCCTTTTTGTTTTAGGCCGTAGTAATGTATTAAGTGACGTTGTGTGCTGATATTTTTGGAGCTAGTTGTATGTAGCTGTATATGTGTTTTTATTTTTAACCTTCTGTGTTGCTCAAACCAAGCTGCTAGCAATCATTCCTTTTTTTTGTGTTGCGGAGTTGCCTTGTGAATTCCACCTTACGGATGATGGCAAGATCATGATGTGCATAGGGAGATCTTTGGACTGATATCGGAATGAATTGGACTTTTGTTATTGGAATTTGGGCCTCCTTTACACACATGTATTCTCTTACTCAAAATCGGCTCATTAGAGTATGTATGTGAGGGGTTAGTTATTAAGAGATTGAAATCGATATTCATCAAATAATACCACCTGAAATTAGGATTAATAAAGGATTTTGGGCGTATCTGTAGAATTCGATTCCGATTATAGATACTCACACGAAATTTGGATCATAATGATAAATGCATACACAAGACACAACAAATGCATAGAGAACAGAGGAGAGGGAGTTTTCTGAGCGTCTGTCTTTTAGCCCTATGAAAATGTGAGCATTATTATCCTTTATTAAATAAAGAAATATAAATGCTTATCAGAAAACTGTTTTCATATGAATCTAATTGAATTTTCAAATTCAAACTTTTAGGGAATATTACAACTTTTTTCCCTCATGTTTGATATTAACGCTTTTACCCCAAAATGAATTTTGTTCCTAATCCACGAATGGTGTCCTATGTTCCAACATTTAAGATAGGGAAAGAGAGTAGTGTTCAGTGGAATTATTTTACCTTGTTGATAGTTCACTGTATCAGATTGGGTTAAATACAACGTTGGCCTCCTCAATGATGTTTCTCTCTCTTAGATGGTGAAACAATGGGATAATTTCCCCTAATATCTTGCTTATCTGCATAGTTCAACCCCTGAGAGCAGAGTAGCACTCAGCGGCAGCGCAGAACGGTAAACTCAAGCGTCAAGTCAAAGCTCTCGCACAAGAAAGTCCAAGACATCCTCAATAACAAATGCGGCCATTCTCTACAACATCTCAGGCAGGCTCATGATATCATCCTCAGGACTGAGCACTGTGTATCTGGCACCTTGGTCATGTGCTACGTGAATCCTCATTTCAACGACTTCGCCTTTGCGATCAGAGTTTTTCGTCAAATCCAGAGCCCCAATGTGTTAGTGTGGAATATGCTTCTCAAGGGATGCCTGGGAAACAACGAACCACAAATGGCCATATCATCCTATAAAAATATGGAGCCTCAAAACATGGTCGTTACGCGATATTATCAAACGTCTACGCGAAGGGAGAGAGATGAGATGAAGTTGCTCAAAGTTAGGAAGTTGATGGTGGACAGAGGAATCGAGACTACTCCTGGAAGTACCATGATGGATTTGGGCAGTAAAATTCATGAATTTAAATGGGAGAAGGATCACACCCAGAAACGAAAGAAATCTATTCGATATTGGAAAGCATTATGGGGAAGCTACGTATGGAAGGCTATTCCTCGAAGACTTCCCTCAAGTTTCCTTTGATATTGATAAGGAAGAAAAGGGAACTGCCCTCAGTATGCACAGCAAAAAGATTGCAATTGCTTTTGGACTCCTTCGTACAGAACCAGGAATAACACTTGCGTATTAAAGAATCCGAGGGTTTGTGTTGTGAGGACTGCCACTCTGCTTTCAAGCTCATTGCTCAGAAATGGAGTTTGTTCCTGCAACGACTTTTGGTAAGGTATATATATAGAATGTGCCAATGCATGTTAAGTTTATAGTGATTAGTCTATGATGCTAGAGAGAAATTTATCAGATGATAAAAGAACAGCTCCAAAATAGTGGAGCAATGGTTCTGACTGTGCTTCATTGACTCAGGATTAGGAGCATGGCTGATAATAGGATTATTCCCTTCGCAGAGCAATGGTGAAGATGTTCATAAACTTATCATTCACCGTCATCCAGGAAAATAAATTCACTATTTGCATGTGGCAACTTATTTCTTTGGATGATCGTCACTGATATGGAGTTAGAAGTTTACTTTATCAATGCAATCTTAATTTTTAATAAGGATTGGAAGATTTCTAACTTCAAAAAGGCACCTTGCTGTTAGATAGATCTGGTGCTTATTGAGCCACACGTCCCTTCATAATTACAGCGATTGAGAACTAAAGATGAGTATGATATATTTTGCGCAACACAGGATATTGCTATATTCCACAACTTTTTACCTACCTTTCTGAAAGAAAATTATGATAATTAGAAATGGAGGAAACTGCAAGTTTCATGTATTTGCTATCAGGTTCTCTAGTAAACATGTAATACATCTTTATCCATAGCAACGTAGAATTGAATCTTGTCAAAAAAAAAAAATTATGAGCCATTTTTTGATCGAAAGCAAAGATATAAGAAGCTGTGACTAAATTGGTCCAATGGAAATATGAGCGATGATGACAAGTGATCAGAAAAAAAGTTGAGCAATGATGAAGTCACTGCACGCATGGTGTTGTAAAATTAATTGCTGGCCATGCTTCCATTACAGTACAGGGTTGAAGAAGGCAGTGGTATCTGTAGCATGCAGTTGATGAGCCTATTTTGGAATGCGGCAGAGAAGTATTTTTACGTAAGTTAAAGTAAATATGTAAAGAATATTATCTCGTTTTACGAAAAAAACACTATTAAATAGGCTTTTGGGGCTCCAAAACGTATTGCCAAAGAGGGCCAATGACTGCTGGAACTGTACAGTAAGCTAGACTAATATCCCCGAAGGATCATGAGTAACCATACAATTCTTGCCAGGCTGGCAACTTGTATGCAAATAAATGTCAGTTGCGTGGGGTCCCTGGATTCCCAAATTTATCTTCTGTAACTTTTATTATCATCATCGTCATTCTCACTGCTCGTGGAGCTGTCTGCATTGGTTGCAGCAGCAGCATGATCCCATGAGCCATTTGGATGATGAAATTTTGAAATAATCAACAACTGTGGATAAGTGACAGAAGAAAGCAGACAGTGAACTGAATTATCATAGCTCTCTCTCTTCATGATTAAAATTGTACGCTACAGCAGAAATCCCCACACGCGGTCGATTCTTCTCAGTCTGACTATGCAAGTTCAGTGAGATTAAGAAAGTAATACATATAAGGATGCCAATTAGCATTAAATTAATAGATTGAGCACCCTAATTTCCGCCCGTGTGTGTCAAACTAGTGAGGTTCATAGAAGACATTTCTGTGCTTGATCACGACTAGTTGAGAGCTGGGGTTGAATGGCCAGAGTGTGGTCATATATAGAGTCAGACCAACGTGGTATTTTGGTATTCTAACCCATTTTTACAAGTCGCTGCAATATTTTGTTCCATTCCCTCATTTCCATTTTCTCTCGTTTTTTCCCTTTCCATTTCGGTTTTGTTGTTTAGCAATTTGCGCATAATAATATTCAAATGGTGAGCACTATGACTTGTGATCCAGAGTTTTTGTCCCACCTGCAGCTGCAGCCAAATAAAGCAGCATGAACTGAATCGTATTACATGAAGCCTGGTTTTTCATCATGATTTATGTAAGGCATGCTTAGAGTGGTTGTTTAGTGGATAAGCACGTAAAAGGCTTGGTTGCCAAGGAAAGGAAGACACTCGTGCGCAGTGCTGTAAGTTCAAAAAAGAGAGAGAGAGAGAAATTGAAAGACAAGAGATGGCAGATCAGGGTCGATGATTAAATAACTACACAGACACATGTAGTTTTATATACATTGCGTAAGGAATTTAATTGAGTGGTGTGCAGAAAAACACATTTTAGAAAGCAGTCTGGTGTAGTTAATCATGAGGCCCAGTGTTGGACCAAAGCTTACAATCATAAATAACTTATACAATAAATCTTGAACCTTCCAACAACAAGAACTTTCTAACAACAAATAAGTGGTAGTGGAAGATACAATACCTCTGGTCATTGTTTTTGTCTTTCTTGTTTGGATACTAAGATCAGTGATAGGAGGGAATATCTGCAAACCAGATAAAGAGTTAGAATATGTAACCCAAGTAGAATTTATAAGATGAATGGTATCTTTTAACTAGGGAAAAAACACAATGATGGCAACTAGGAAATAGCCGTGACCAATCAAGAAACCTCAGAGATTCTCAATACTGCTCAATCAAGTAAGCTTTCATGTGTGATGGTCCCACCATTAGTGAGCACCATTAAATAAAGCTAATTAGGGTTTACCCTATCTGGGCTCAAGATCCTAAAAAGATAACGGACCGGCATTCAGGATTTATTAATTTCTTAATTAATGTTTATAATAATTATATAACAATAATAAAATATCTAACACCCAGGAGACAATGACTTCTGATTGAGAACATGGTTGAATAATGAAACAAGACGAGAATAAAAAGCGTTTAAGTCGTAAGGATGTTTAATAATATTTTGAAATACATAGGAGGGAATGCAATTGTGATTGATGATAAAGAGGTTATTAAGCTTGTTTGAAACAACATTTTAAAAAGTCAAATGCACGTTCAACAGGGTTTTTCCATAAAAATAAGATAATCTTCTCCATATATTTATCTCGATTTACATAAAAGTATTTCTCTACCATGTTCTCAAACGGACCTGACATGGGGATGCGATGAGAGATATGCGGTGAGAGAGAGGGGGTGTTGGAGGTATGAGTGGTGGTCTGGTGGAACGACATGGGCGTGCGAATATATAAAAGCAAAGGGACAGCCTTGCAGGGGAGGAAGGCAACATGAGGAGGGTGGAGTGAAGAGATGTTGTTTGTCGCATGTGGTCACTACGATTACCGTTCCTAATTGATTAACTAATTTCCACGTTTGTCTGCATGGAGGTGGCAAAGCAGATTGGCATGTTTATGGGATGCGAGACCGATAGATACGATCTTTTTTCCAGATTCCCCTCTCTTATCTCTAATCTCCTGCACATGCCACATGCCTCCCCCTCCCCCACTTTCCCAGCTCCATACCAAACTGCCCTCCACTTGGTATTTCTCAATTGGAACATCACGGATTCAATTCTATCATTAAAACCTTAAACCATTAGTGTCTACTATTTTAAATAGAAAACAGTGAGCATGGTGAGGCAGCGCAAGGATACACAGTGGAACAGACTAGTTTAGACACCTTGGTCCCCGGCCCTTATCTTTACTTTCTCGGGCTTTTTATCTTTGTAAGCAAGGTAAACGCTTGTTTAGGTTTCATGTTAAAACCATATCTCTCAAAACAAACCCATATCATATACTTATCTCAATTTGTATAAAACAACATCAATAATGAATTCCCAAACACACTGGGAAACAATTTTTTCCAACAATGCACAAAACATCCCAAAATCCATAAAAAATATATTGAAATCTATGAAATCATCTTAAAATCCATAACATTTTTCTCCCAACGGATTCCAAAACACACTAAAATGATTGAGCCAACGGGGATCTCAACTAATCTTAATCCGGAATAAACTACAGAAGACCAGTATTCCTGATTAATCATATACTACTACTAACTTCCCATGTGTTTGATTAATGGCCATTGAATTTTAATGTTGGTTGGGTGGTGGATGCCGCAGAAATTCAAGGCGAATTTGTTAGGAATGCATAATGAGTAATATGATAATTTAAGACAGCATGTGGTCCACCAGGCAGCCCACCTTTGCCCAATCCAAAATATCAAATGAACCTCAACCTTCTTCCCCCCCATGAGAGGTCACCGTCCTCCTCCCTCTGTTTATTATTTTTTTAATCCCTCCTCTCCTTTTATCCTAATCCTCTCTTGTTCATCAGTCAAACTCTCCCATTTCCTCAATTGTTTAGTCTTTGATCCTCCCCAACGAAGCTTCCCTGCATCACCCCAATTTTTCAAATGCTATTCGCCTAACCGGGGTGCCTCCAGAACCACATGTACATCTCAATTTTGTCTCCGATGGTGAAATTTTTCTGCCCCGCCCCACCATCCTCCTCCCCCTTCCCTCCCTTCTTTCAAATACCGATTTAAAACCGTATTGGCCATTTCACTTCCTATCTCCTTCCTTTGTTTCCCAGCATTTTCTTACTATATTTGATCATCTATTCTTTTCCCCGTCATCCTTGTTTCCCGCTACATCCGGTCCGAAAAACTCCACCATTTCTATCGCGTTCCTTCACTGGATTTTTATTCTCGATACTACTCTGACTCTTTACAAAGACTTGAACAGAAAGGGTGGATCTGTTTCTCTATATATGGCATATTTGGAATCAGTTGTGGATCCTGTTAGTTCAGATACGTACCAAGAAGGCAGTCAGACAAAGCGTAGTAAAATGGGGCATGGTGACAGCGACGATCAGAATTCGCTCGCTCGGGTTCCGTGGAGATCCGAGACGGAGCAGCGGATCTATTCCTCCAAGCTCGTCGAAGCTCTCCGCCGCGTGCTTCGCCCGGGTTCTTCTTCCACGTCCAATTCTCGCCTCGGGCGCGATGTTCATGAGATGGCCGACAGAGTTCTAGCAGTGACGGCAAAAGGCAGGACTCGGTGGAGTCGGGCGATACTGGCCTCCCCTATCAGTCGGAGAAAGTTCCAGAGGCAGCATAAGAAGGTCAAGAAGACGGCGAACGGATTGAGGAAACCAGAGGTGAGAAGAGAGAGAAGAAGACTGCCGGCTGTGCAGAGGAAAGCGCGGGTTCTCAGCCGGTTAGTTCCCGGTTGCCGGAAGGTCTCGTTTCCGAGTCTTCTGGAAGAAACTACTGATTATATTTCCGCCTTGGAAATGCAAGTGCGAGCCATGACCACGCTCACCGAGCTACTGGGAGGTGGCGCGCCGGCCGATCGTCTCGGGCGGCCTCGACCGTGAAAACATTGTAGACGAGTTTGACGACTGCGTTGTTAAGCGCAGGCTTAGGTGTTTCTTCCTTCTTCTTTCTCTCTTTTAAATATATTGGATTTTAGATTTAAATTCGTGCATTTTAGTGTGTATATGGTTCTCTTTTCCTACTTTAGAGCTGAGTCCACCATGACCATCATCATTTTCCTTTCATTTCTTAGTTGGAATTCGTTTGTTGAATTCGATATGAGCATTGAGCATACGTATAATACCCGCTTTGATTCTTTTCCTTTACCTTCATTTCAAACAAAAGGAGGCTTAGTGGGTTCTTTAAAATTACTCCCAGACTCCAAAGCCTTTCCCCATGGCCCAGGAGGAGGAACCTACAATGTGCAATCAATATTAGGCTTATTAGCAAATTGAATTTAAAAAGAAAAAAAGAAAAGGAATGTTATGATTTAGCCACTTCTATTGTCATTTTCTGGATTTTATTGTTGGAATCCATTGGGAATTCGCTTTAACTCGCTCAGCCTTGTGTCTTTTGTACGTTGTTAATTGATGATTATTAGTATCATGTGTATGAAATCTGAAGAAAGAATGTGTATAAACTGTACGGGAAAAGGTTTATAAACAGTTTACCTCGTATGAATTTCGTATTAGACATGGACATCGATGTTAATGGTAGTTATTATTCATTGGTAACCGAATTTCTCATGAGGTTTGTACTGTTTTGAAGTTTTTTTTATTGGGGGGGGGTTGTTCAATCTGTGGGTTTGAGGCTTTGAACTTGGCACAGTTAAAGATGGACACTAAGGAATGCGTACAACTGTCAGGATTCAGATGGCGACCCCATCTCCAGGGACCGCCTGCCTACCTTGTGCTTCCAGGAATCACACTATCTGTGCTCTCCCTCTTTCATTCTGTCCATCTCACATGCATCCATGTGCTTCCTTTTAAAACTCGTCTTTCTTTTCAGATAAAACTCCTCTTAGACATTATAAAAAAAATAGATCTCATCGTTGCTCATTGTTGCAGAGCCCAGGCAGATTATAAACACCTTCACACACCTTCCATACACGTTAAGAAAAGCTCTGAGATTGTTTTATCTTTTAAAAAAGCATTCCAATTATATCAACTAGGGCATGTGAATATCATTACCCGCCTTTATAATTCATGCAGCCTCGTGATTTTAGGTGTCAAAAAATGGAATATCCTTTAATTCTCTAACTGAACAACTTGCATTTTGGGCCACGTCTCATTTTTGGGATGCACCTTGTATACTCCTTCAATATCACCTTGTCCCCCCCCCAATTGTCGGCAGGTGAGGGATCACTTGGATCGATAAATGCACATCTGCCTCCATCTCTCTGTCCCTCTCTAATACAATTACAAAATAATTAATATCAGTTGCTTTGAAATTTGTTCTTTCAAACAAAGTTTAACCTTCCAATCTTATCTCATAATCGGTTGATTCATTCATTCGTTCACTCTATCTATACCAATGAAACAAAGACGATTCCATTTAACTCGGCCCACATGTTCTCTCTTGAGCGAACCCAACAGATAAGGCCCAAAAACTGAATAGAATATCCCCCGTCCATTCAAGACAATCGATGATGGCAATCCAATGTCACCCTATTTAAATTCTACCGACCCATCGTCCGTGGGTTCAGCTGACGAAGGTATTGGACACTCTCACCAAAGGGAGAGGGTTCGATACCGGGGAATGTCACTTTATTGTAGCTCCAGTCGCGGCGTTGGGGGATACATCCTAGCTCTGGGTGCTTAGGTAAACGCCTGAGGGTAATTGATGGCTCATCTTGCCCAACATTGGTATGACCTAAGAGGAAGGGAGATTTCGCCCTGTCCTTGGCTTGTGGGTGACCCAACCCCCTGCCTAAAATTTTTGTATCAAAAAAAAATTCTACAAACAGAAAATGGGTTGATGCATACTCAGAGAACACCATCATTTTTATAAGCAAGCTTTTTTTTTTTGTGGAAAAACAAAAAAAGTTTAGATTTATGCTCATCAACATCCAATACTACTACCATTACCATATTAAAGCTCAACCCCGCCAAGGGGCTGGGGGGAAACGCAAAGAACAATGGTGGGAACCAAGCTTCAGTCTCCGCTTAGTTTGATCTTGAATGTCTCTATCTTCTTTTATTCAGGTTTTAATCACATGATAACCAAGACATGTAATTTAAAGAAGTTTCAGTTTCGGATTAAAGTTTAACGGATTACAATGATTACCAATAAAAACAAAATACTCTATGCCAGTGCCGAAATCATATTCTCATCATGCTTTTGTAATTCAACCACAACAGAAGTTAATGATCTGGTCGATCATGGAAAAATTAGGAAGGGAGCCATATGGGCCATGGCTGCAAAATTAAAGAGCCTTCGCTGAATTCTTACCATAGCTTCCATGGAATCAATGAAGCATTGCAGAAACTTTCAATCCCTCAATCTCCTATTTGGCAAAAACAACTCCTACAATTAGACAAATGCAGTAAATGCACCCGAATGACCAACCACACAGACGGCCAATCAAGACAAGACTCCCATGTTTCAATGGCGCAAATACCAGAAATTCTCCACAGAATCTGAATTGATCATGATTTGATCAATTCAGCTCGTGGCCTCCACAATCCCAGCCTGTACTTGTGTGCGTACTTCAATATTAACTTCCTCTGCAAAGCAGAAACTATACGTTATGAAAAGTTTGCATGGAGGCCACACGCATTTCAATGTCTCATGGTTAAAAAAGAATATCAATTAAAACGAATCTTAAAACGAGATGGTGGAAACATAAAAAAGCCAGCAGATAATAAAATAACCATCAGATCATTGTCAACTCGTGACATACAAGGAAGTTGCTCTTCGTGACAAAACCATCTCTGTTCCCTCTTAATTTTCTCTTATTTGAACCGTATATAAATCGTGGTGTTCTATTGGTGACAGAGTCAATCCGATAAACCCATAAATTTATACGAAAAATATTGACAACAATGGAGGTTCAGCAACAAACGTATTAAGAGAAATTCCCAAGAATTTAATAATGATCTTAAAGACACAAGAAATAAGTCATTGACATGACATTAATGCATGAATATTAAGACACATACGTAGGTACTTTTACAAATGATAGAATGTTCTTGTATCTACAGGCAAAGAAAGCAAGTAGAGATGTGGTTAAAATTACATGTTTGCAAGGAATGCCCAGCTTCTTGAGCTTGAGGGTGCGAGAGACAAGAAGCTTCTGGAAGTCACCGATTTCTGTTTCAAGCTTAGCAACATGAGATTCAACTCCATTCCCTATTCCATTTAGAAACTCGGGGATTCCAACCTTTGCTGCGTCAACAAGCATCAAAAGTCAAACCAAGATTACCATCTATCCATTGTTTTCCACTTATTAAACAAGAAAACTTATCCAAATGTGAGGTGAGGACACTTTAAGAAAGAAGAAGTATGATATTTGTTTAATTAGCTAATCTTGGGAGAGGCTTTAAACGAGTTATTTTTCAAATTTCCACAAACTCAACAACGACGAAACACTGAAATCCTCAACCAGAGACAGTTATACAAATGATTGGAAGACTGGCGCTAAGAGGTACAAGGTATAAAAACAAAGGGGAAAACATCAGATTTTGACCAGCTATCACGAAGCTAAAATTTGTGCGCCACCAGGGCCTCTTTTACAATTACCAAACTTACCTGAGATTTTGTTTTAGCCACATTAAATAGTGAATGGTAGGGAAAGGAGGGAGGAATTACCGATGTATGGAGTTGATTTGGAGAAGAATCTAGAGGAATAAGGTGCAGAAGGGGCCAGTGTCGACACCAAATTTGTCCCAAAGATTCGCTGCATCCACGCCATATTTCCTTCCGGTCTTAAGCCTGTGCAAAGCCTTTGAACGGCCAATTACTCAAGCCAACTCCAACCTCAAACCCAGACAGCGCGAGACGAAAGTGCACCACTGCAGCCTTCACAACCGTGACCAATATCTGGAAAGAGCGAGATGCGATGTAGCAGAGGGCGATAAGTGAAGGCGAGAACGAGAAATTGAGAGCGAAGAGCGAGATCCGAGAGGTTAGTAGTCCCCGTCGTCGTGAACCCTCAGCCGTGAGCGTCTCGTACGGTCTGAGGATTTCGGCCCAGATAAAGAAGCTGAAGAGGGTTGTCTAGAGCAGGGTAATGCGGCCTAAAAATTTGTAATTTAGTGGTAAGATATTCAATCTTGTAATTGCAGCCTTAAGTTATTAGTATGTAAAAAAGATAGAGTATGCAAGAATCCGTTTGGATTAAGGAATTGATTGGAATGGAAATGAATGAAATAAAATTGAAAGGAAGAAAAAGGAAATTCGTTCAATGTGACATGTTTGGTGTACAACCAAAAGGAAAATAATTTGGTTAGAAAATTTTTGTTTCATTGGACTAAAGAATTATATTAACAAAAAAATGTCATCACTTCTTATTCTTAAATGGATAAAAGAGAAAAGAAATGAAAAAAGCAAACACACTTGATTAAAATCTAGATTTTAAAATTAAATCTAGGTTTGAAGTTATGGTAACCAAACTCTAAAACATCCTTGACATAAAACGTATAAGCATGTTCAATAGTGTTTTATAAAACGAGATAATCTCCTTCATATATTTGCATCGACTTACGTAAAAGCACTTCTCTATCTTTATCACATTCCCAAACGGACTTACCATCTTTAAAATCAAATTACATCTTTAGTTATTTTTTCCAACTCTCATTTATTTAATTGCTCCCATGACTCCTGTAATGATATAAAAACATCAAAAGATGCTAAGGAAGTGAAAATAACCTGTCTAACAAAACGGGCAGAATTAAAAAAACACGAAAAGTTAGAGATTAAAGGAACTAAATTACCTATCACAGTAGCCGTTCCCATTTTTTCACATCAGTTGTATTAAATTATAGGAAGAATTAGGAAAATCCCTATTAAAAATTAATTATAAAATGAAACATTTCACATGGAATTGAGCTTCCATTTACTAATACCTCGTTTGGTACGCAGAGTTTATTTTGACGGATATGAATATGAAAATGGATATGGATGTGGATGTGGAAATGGAAATGGAAATGTAAACGAGGTTTAAAAGTATGTTTGGTATGCCCTGAAAATGAGGTATAATTTTTAGATGAAAAGACCTAAAAGCTCTTTTAAATTAAAAATTTTTTTTTTTAACTTTTAAAACTACCTAAATCAAATTAAAAAATTTTTAGATGAAATTATCAACATGGAATTGAAAATCCAAGCTTTTCATGTGGAATTGGAAATCCATGAGTTTGATGGAATTGGCTTCCATGTGGAAGCTAATTCCATCATACCAAACATGTATGGATATGAAAATCAATTTCATTTTCATATTCATGCCTCCAAATTCCATCCAACCAAACGGGCCCCAAGGGAGGATTTTTATTATAAATTATAAGGTAGAAAAAAGGTCGGTTAATGAACATTGACTACCCGCCAGAGGGAGGGAAGTTTTTCTATATAGTATGGAATTTAATTTGGGAAGGGAACTTGAAGTCTTTAAACCCCTAAAACCTCTGGCCGGCACCGCGCCGGTGGCTGAGGGTCCGAAATGCAGTGTATCGTAGCTGTAAGACAACTGTCGAAGAGGGTTTCATACAAACAGGTACTTCTAAAACCATTTTTCTTCCTCTTTTCTCTCCACTGCAACTCTGCCTGATACTTGCTACTCTGGGTGACATTCTTACGCTGTTATTTCTTTCAATATAATTTTATTCTCTGTAGCATTCAGCTGCTTGTTCTAGCCTCTTGAAATTTACTCGTCTCTTTTCCAATTTGTTAACCCTTTGCTGTTAGTGTATTTGCGTGTATCGCTTCCTTTTGTTTCTCCATCAGATACAGTGGAAAATTTTGTGTTTCATTCAAGTAAATCTAACTACTTGGCATTTCGCAAGTTTGGCTCACAGGTTATAGGTTCGTACTGCACTGCAAATGTTGTTGATATTGGACAGCCAACCCCTGCATCTCATCCGCAGGTGCTATTGCGTAGTATTTTTCATTTATTTTTGCAAAGCAATATATACACAAAATCTTCCGTAGGTGGACAAACAATAACGTACTGATTCTCACTTATTCTTTAAAATTAATTAGCATTGCTTTCACTTTGTTGCCTTGCAGTTACTGAAAGATGGAGAGCTCACACCTGGCATAACTACAGAGGAATACATCCTAAGGAGAAAAAAGTTGTTGCAACTTCTCCCTGAGAAGAGTTTGGCCATCATTTCAGCTGCCCGTCTAAAGATGATGACAGATGTTGTGCCTTATACATTTCGGCAAGATGCTGACTATTTATATATCACAGGCTGCCAACAACCTGGTGGTGTGGCAGTTTTAGGTCATGACTGTGGTCTATGCATGTTCATGCCTGAAGCTAACCCTCAAGTGTGTTTGTTACCTTTGTTTTGGCTGAGTGTTTGTTACCTTTAATAAACACAACAAAACAATTATATGATTGTGAAGCACCTAATCTTGAATGTAAAGTAATTTTAAAATCAATTTGTGTAGGATGTGATTTGGCAAGGGCAAATAGCTGGAGTTGATGCTGCATTAGATACATTCAAGGCCGATGTCGCATATCCTATGAGAAAATTGCATGATGTAAGTCATGTGCGCCATTGACTATTAAAAATTAAATAGCTCAATTAATGTTATGTTAGATAGATGCTGTCCAACCATCTATTGTGACCTGTACACAGAATTGTTTCCATAGTTAAAGTAAGGTTGCATTCAGTGTTCCCACAATTCTGCTAGCTAAAATTTTCTATACCGGTGTCAATAGGTAATGAATATTAAGTATCTCTTTGATATCAATGTACAGAATATTATGCTTATCAGTATTTAAATTTGATGATCAGAGTTGCACTATAGCTTGGTATGAGTTAGGAATAATACCTTACATGCCTGAAATTTAAGGCACCAGAACGTCACATGCCACTTAACATGAATGGCCATTTACTGTTTCATGATATATTTTTGTCTCCTAGGTCAAACATTTATTTTTTATTTTCAAAAATGCATTTTTCTTAACATATTTAGGTGATGGACTCAGATTCTTCCAGATATGTTAAGGGGATCCTCAAAAGTGTTTCACAATATTGAGACTGCAATTCCAGCATATACGAAACTGGAAGCCTTCCAAAAGCTATTATTTTCTAACGACGTAAGGGATCTATCTATCCATACCCATCAGCTACGGTGGATAAAGTCCCCTGCAGAGATCAAGTTAATGAAGGAATCTGCATCTATTGCATGCCAGGTGCTTTAAACTACAGCTGATGAATGTGATATCTGCAACTACTTTTTCATGCCTATATAATAAGTAACTTGAGGATTCTTGGATGTCAATAGTCAACCACTTCATAAGACTGGATTCTATCTAATAACTAATGGTGACTATTAAGTTAAAAACCTTGCTCGAGCTGTGAGGGGATATTCTTGATATCTTTTGGTCTTGAGCAGGCTCTTCTTTTGACTATGCTGCACTCGAAGATGTACCCTTTTGAAGGTTTGCTGGCTGCAAATGTTGAATATGAATGCAAAATGAGAGGTGCTCAGCGAATGGCGTAAGCATCTTATTATCCTACAATTTGACCTTTAAACTGCAATTTTTCATGTTTGACTTTTCTTCTTGCTTAACTTTTTACCTACGAGTTTTTTTCCAGGTTCAATCCTGTGGTTGGTGGTGGACCTAATGGAAGTGTTATACATTATTCTAGGAATGATCAAAAGGTCAGTCACTTTCTCAATGAAATCACCTGGCTTGTGGATTTTTCTTGTTTTTGAATCTGTACCATATGTCTGGCAGATTGAAGATGGGGCTCTTGTTTTGATGGATGTTGGTTGTGAGTTTCATGGGTATACCAGCGATCTTACCCGTACTTGGCCACCTTATGGTAGCTTTTCTTCTGCTAAGGTTAGAGTAATCAATTTTTTTAATTCTAAGCTAGTCTCATAGCATCTTTTGTCTCAGTCTTCTTTTTAAAATTACCTTTCAGACCAATATCATGGCTTTTTATATGTTTCAGAAAGAGCTTTATGAGCTTATATTGGAAACAAGCAAGCAGTGTGTGGAACTTTGTAAACCTGGTGCTAGCATTCGGCAAATACACTATCATTCGGTACCTTCATCATTGCACCTTTTTTCTTAATCATTAGCCATTAGTATTAGAAGCCATGTTTTTATTATATGGCTGCTTATTGCCAGTTCATGGATGAATGTACCTTGTTTACCTTAATTTCATTTTTTAAAATGTCTGGTTGCTTAGGTTGAAATGCTCCAAAAAGGACTCAAGGAGATTGGAATTTTGAGAGGTGTCCCAAGCAGAGCCTACCACACGCTGAACCCTACTTCTATAGGTTACTTTATATATTCCTTGAAATACAGTTTGGTTAATCTTTTTGCTGACAGAGATTGGGAAGAAATATTTGTTGGCTCTATAAATTTTTAGGCTAGTTTGAACTTCGCAATGACAAGTACAGACTAGATTTATATGTTCAGCTTTTTTTGGGTGAAAATGTTATTCTTTTATTGGTCCAGGTCACTACTTAGGAATGGATATTCATGATTGTTCAAGGATCAGCTATGACTGTCCTCTGAAGCCAGGTGTTGTAAGCTGTCTCTCTCACTGTTGATCTTTGTTTTCTTGCCTTAGTTTCTCTAAATTTGAGATAAGCTCAACCGCTGGAACTTTATATAACATGCCCATAGATTTTTTCCTTCCTTGTCCTATAGAGTTGTATTGGATGCGCTAAGAGTAACAGATATCTCCAGTCAGTATGTTTAAAAGTAATTGATACTCAAGGTCTTCTGAAGTACGGTGCATATACTGAAGGAAGTCATAAAAAATTTACCTATGGGATATTTTTCTGAAAGCGTAGTTAATAATCTATTTAGAGATATGGTCTATAATGGAGTGTAAAAGTATTGTATAATTTATGCAACGGACTCCATCTAGTGGGATAAAAACTTTTTTGTTGTTGTATATTTTTCTGGCTGAAAATGAGAATTTTTTCCTTTCCTTGGGTAGGAAATTTGCGACCATGTAGGAGTTTTATGTAGCATGCTGATTGAAAGTTCACATATTAGTTAACAGCTTTTTATTTATTTATTTTGTGTAGGTCATAACTATTGAACCCGGAGTATACATCCCATCTCATTTTGATGGTCCTGAGAGGTACTTACTGATTTCCGAAAATTTGCCCAAACTTAAAAATTAAATTGTTACATATCTGTACAATCCTGTACCTACTCTAGTGAAATTCTTTTGGCATATTTGTCTGTACAGAACATGCAATTTCATGCATAGGAGGTTGGTACTGTAAGCTTTAAGGGTTTCTACTCTTCCCAAATTCGTTTGTTTTATCTGTCTTGTTAAAAATTCATCCTGTTATGTTCTTCCTTATCTGGAATCTGGGCACATACCAAGAGGCCAAAGTCAATCAATTGGAGTTGTTAACAATAATCTCGTTGCATGTTCACTTTCTTGGTTCTTTAAAGTTTACGTATTTACGGTGTTCATACATTTTCCCCATCCAAGAATTCTACTTCATCTGGATCTTGAATTTTGTACCTGCCAATCGAGAATCTTCTGTTAGGACCCCTTCCTTCTCTAGTTAATCTGTTTCAGTTGTACTCCTGGGCTATTATGAGTATATGGTACGTCTTTTGGTTCTTACTTTCACTATACTGCTTGTTTTATCGTGTGGTTAATGGCTTCAAAACATCAGTAGTTAATCCCAACGTCACGTGATTTGTTGTATAAACACCTTGAGAAATTTTATTTTCTATCTTGGCATTAAGTGTTCTGATTTCGCTTGCTAATATTTGGAGAATGTGCAATGCAGGTATCGAGGCATTGGAATAAGAATTGAGGATGAGGTTCTCATCACGGAGACAGGTTATGAGGTAATCTCTTTACATGAATTATTTATTTTAAAAAATTGAAATTGCACTATCAGATTTATGACGGCTAGAGGGGATGCGACTCCATCATTACGAGCGTTCGAATAATGTGTCAGCATTGCTCTTGTCTTTCACAATTTTGTGCTTGTTTGGAAACACTTAACTCTCACGTACGTTCAACAATGTTCCGCAAAATGAGACAATCTCCTCCACATATTTACCCCGACTTGCATAAAAATACTTCTCTACCGCTTTCCCAAACGGACCCAAATTGTGTGTCTGGAGAAGCTTTTTTTCTCATTTTTTTCAAGTTGTACACAAATCGAAACAAAACCCTTATCACATATTTACTTAGATTTGCGTAAAAGCACTTTTTTAAAGGGTGGTTTGGATAAGTGGTGATGACAGAAGTAATTTTTTGGTAGAATGAATTTTTTTTTGAAAATGCAGGCAGTGTATAAGTTAAATTATGTAATGTGATTTATGTTTAGATAATAAATAATAGAAGTGACTTTTTGTGAAAAGAAAAATTTGTTTGAATAAATATTCGAGGAGCAAGTTTTAGTGGAAAATGACTTAAAAGGACTTTTATCATAAAGAATTATTTGAAAATACGAAAATGGATAGTTAAATAATCCCAATGAGTGAATATATTTAAATTAAATATCATTCAAAAATTAAATTATTCAATTAAATAATATTATATAACTAATTAGATTGTAAAATCTGTATAATTTGATATCTAATTGTGTTGACATTGGAAAATGAATTTAAGGTATAAATTAATTTACTATGTTCCTCGTCTTGTCCTCTCCTATTCCCTTTCCCTTTCCCCCAATTTCTCATTTTTATATTCATTTCTTTTCTCTCATCCATGTACTCTCGTTAACACATGAACCCCACCACCAGATCTCCTTGCCTTGTCTATCATCTCTCTTCTTCCACGTTATTCCACTCATGGGAGTTAGAGAGGTGAAATCAACCACCACACTAGTTTCACTTCCCTATTTTCTTTCTTGATTTTCCTAACCACTCTCATTTGACTGATATAAGAAACGGAGCCGTTCTCTTGTTAATCAGTCTCTGCTTCTACCATTCTCTTACTTCCCTTTGAAAAATAATTCACTTCTGGATCTATTCGCGACTGGCGGTTTCCATCATCCCATGAGCTGTGTTGAAGTTTTTAAACCAAAAAGAACACAGACACTGTGGTCGTTGATTTCGATCAACAAGGATTTCCGATCCGTGACGAAGTTCAGATTTGAAGGCAGGCAGAAAGGAGAACAAGAGGAAAAGCGAGTTTGGAGATGAGATGATGCTTGTCTAGAGTAGAGGGGAGAAGAGGACATGTGAGAGTCTGACTGAGAAGAGGCCAACGGTAGAAGATGCCCTTCTGGCACCGTGGAGCTCAAAGCTTCTCATATCTTTTGATGTCCCTTTTTGGGAATCCATTGAGTGCTTGTGGAATGCATTTTGTACAAGGGAATGCATTTTGGGGATAATGCATGTGTTTGGGAGAGGTTGTGTTGAAAATGCATTGCGGGTAGAAGAAAAAAGTTCATGCGCAGAATGCATTCTAGGACATAACCTCAACATTACAATTCGCGATTTGAAATATTCTAGATCATGACCTAGATGTAAAAATTTTAAGTCACAAGGGACACTAACTTCTTTTTATCATTTTTTTCCTAATTTTATCACACTATAAAATAAAAAATATATATTTATATATATTATTTAATGGTATTCATTTCCTTTTAAATCACTTTCAAACAAAATCATTTTTATGTTTATTCAAATAATTTTTTATTTTTCAAAATCCATTCTAGACAAAAGTCAATTTTTAAAATGTGTTTTAGTAAAAAATTATTCTCTAAGTGATTTTTCAAATTTTTTTTTTGATACAAATTGACTCAACAACTTTTGCCTAAAAGGAGGGCTAAACATGCCCATTTTCCTCAAAAGTACGTTAGACCCGTGCAATGCTACTTTCCCCATGTCGGCTCAAAATCTTTTAATCAACTGTTGAATTTTATTTATTTAATTTAGCATTAATTATATTTTTTGTACTTTCTGTATTTAAGCCTGTATTAACATATTAAGGGTATATTTGTCATAATGTTATAAAAATATTTTTATACAAGTCGATACAAAATTTCTTCCATATATAATTAAACCAAACAAACCTTTATAAGCCCTACCGTCCAAGCAAGTGGTCTGAAAAATATCCAACTCATCTCTTTGGCCCAAAAAACCCTACTAATATCTGACGCACTATGTGCATAAATCTCCAACAAATGGGGGCTTATCAACAATAATTGATTCTGGAACTGTCTCACAGGTCCTTACGGCATCAATTCCCAAGGAAGTCAAGCAAATTGAATCCCTGCTAAATAACTGGCATGGGATGGGAATGGACAACCACAGTAAGATGGGAGCTGGACTGAGTTGAGCAAGTGTTGAACAAAGAATCATGTCGTTGGATCCTCTTGGAGAAAGGGAAACTCTTCCCTGAAGAACAATCCTTGTTTATGATATTGGGGTTTCAGCAAGTTTACTGCTTTCTCCTACCTGTGAACTTGGAGACCCATTCTTTTTCTGGTGCGACGGTGTTTCTGTTTCTGATATCCTTGCGTACCCCCTACATTAAACACCCACCAAAAGAAAGTGGGTGGTGGATGATGGATTCTGTTAATTGTCACCTCTTTTTTTTTTCCTTTTTTAAGTAAGAACCTCATCCAGGAATTTTGTCATTGCAAAAGATTGTTAGGTCCTTACCTTTCAATGTTATTGAAGTTTCAAATAAACACCCAAAATAATAATACAACATGATCTTATTATTAGAGTCAGTAGATTTTTTTAATATTAAGGGAGCTAGTCGATATCAATATATGCTGCAGTTAAGAAACATAAATCAATATATGCTGCAGTTAAGTAATTTATTTGACTTTTTAAATTTATGCGCTCCCTCCGGTTTCAATTATAAGAAACATTTTAGAAGTAATGATTTTGCTTTGTTTAGAAATTTAGTGCAATTTTTACAATTGCATGTCTATTTCATCATTTTTCTCCACTCATTTCATCTTTTTCCCCTAATCATTTCATCTTTGTTTAGAGGGTTGAGAAGTTGTGCATCCTATCATACGAACGCAGTGTCCCCATGATTAAGACTGGCAACACATGGGTTGGTTCCTTAGGATACGGCTTGGGGCGCTATTAGATCACAATTGCTTAAAAATCTGAATAAAATCGATACTGCTTTGAGAAATGGAGGAGAGGAGCTGTTTGGTGATAAAGATTTTTTTTAAAAAAAAAAGGTTAAATAGAAGAGGTAGTTAGCTCATCTCAAGCCAATAATAAATAGGTTACCTTCCCAACTACATGACGCGTGATTCTGCGCCATTGGCTCCTCATTTTCAACCCACCGCTCCCTCCACCTTTAAATGTGCCATAAATTTGTCAACCCAACCACGAGCGTTGAAATTGAAGACGTGTGTTGCCCTCTTAGCCCTTGTTTGGTTTCGGTCTTTCAAAACTTAAATTTTACTTTAAAATTTAAATTTTGTTTAAGTGTTCATATTTTTTGAAAAAATTATTTTACATACAAAATATTGGTTTAAGAGATAGGTTTTGAAAAAGTTATTTTCTTATCAAATCACGTCCTCTCACCTAATAAATTTTCTTTTTCTTACTTTTTTTTCTTTCTCTTTTCTCTTCCTACCTACTTTTTACCTTAGAATTCATAAAAGCCAAAACTTTCTAATCACAAACACCTTTTCAAAATTTAGATTTTCCCCAAAATCCGTAAAAATTATTCTTCAGAATCTAAATTTTACCTTTAAATCCATAAAAATATCTCTAAAACTTCCAAACATGCCCTTAGTTTATCAGATCTCCACGGCAATTTCGCTGCTTCCCGGCTATATATTACCCCGCTTCTCTCCCTCCCCCTCCTCATCCGCGCATTCGTTTGCTCAGACAGTTACACCCATCAGTCCCACAGATCATCCTGATTCATCAAAAAGAGCAAGATGTCTCAGATCACAGAGGAGATCCGGTCGAAAGCAGAGATGTACTATGGAGATGCGATGTGCCAGGACAAGTCGAAGCAACTGCTGAAGGAGATAGGTCTGCCCAATGGACTCCTGCCCTTGAAAGACATGGAGGAGTGCGGGATTGTGAGGGAGACTGGGTTCGTGTGGCTGAAGCAGAAGAAGAAATCGACCCACAAGTTTGAGAAGATTGGGAAGCTCGTCTCGTACGAGCCCCTGGTGACGGCATACGTCGAGCCGGGGAGGATCAAGAAGCTGAGTGGCGTGACGACCAAGGAGCTGTTGATCTGGGTGTCGCTGAGCGACATATATGTGGATGATCCGCCCACTGGGAAGATCACGTTCAAGACACCCGCAGGGCTATTCAGATCATTCCCGGTTTCGGCTTTCGTTATTGAGGAAAAGGAGGAACCCACTAGTGCCGCTGCTCAGACTTCGACCAAGGAAGCGGCGGATGCCACTGTGGAAGTCAAAGAGGTCTGAATCTGTATTACTATATATATATATATATATATATATGTCGTCTCCACCATCTTGCTCTTTGCCCTAGAGCTCGCTGGCTGGCTGGTTAGCTTTTATCCTTAATAATAATAAGCACTTTTATTCTTTCTTTTTTTTCTGTTGTTGTCCAATCATGCTGCGAAATTCTAGTGGTTTAAGAAGATTGAAATCAGTAGACATTTATATAAATATTGCTCTGCATGAAATATAAAGAAGGCCCCTAAACTGTTCCATATTTGTATTTTTCTTTTTGCCCTCTCCACCGGAAGTTTAACGTCTCAGTGAATATAAATATTTAATCCGTTTGAAAACGCGGTAGAGAATTACTTTTACGTAAGTCGAGGTAAATATATGGATGAGATTATCTCGTTTTACTTAAAAGCAGTATTGAACATACTTTTAGGAAGTAAAATTTTTTCAAACAAGTACATTATTAATTGTCATGAAATGTGACGGCCCCCAAACCCTCTCCATATTTTTTTTTCTTTTTCAGCAATCACACTGAAAGCATCAGAGAAAATCCTTCGTGCATGTTTGGGAAAACTCATTCGCAACTATACATGTAAGCCAAAACTAAAAAAATCTTGAGATATGTAAAAAAATATCTTGAAATTCGTAAAATTATTTTGGAATCCGTAAACTCCTTTCTCCCGGCTGATTCTTAAACACACAAATTAGTTACTTGACTAGACCAATTCTATAAACATCACAAGGATTTTTATTCTGTAATTAGAATTTTCCCCAATAAATTGCATAAGCGTTATACATTGGGAAAATTAAAATGGATTGAAATCAATACAACACTGGTAGAATGCCACCGAAAGAATGCAACATGAGAGTGATATTAAAATTTGAATGGTTGAAATTTAATATTTACAAAATATATGCTATTTAAATTTCTTACTGTAAATGTAAACTGTTTAATATTTATTTATATTTTAATAATAGTTTTTGAAATACTAATTAATTCCAGAGGTTTAAAACTGAATCTAATAGTTGATATACGCAATAAAAATGAGAGTGGAGATATGGTGAGAGGTCAAGAAATCGTGTCCCTTCAAATATGTCAAATTCTGCAGTCAAAGTGCATGGCGCAGGATATGGGATTGTATGAATTAGGAGCTGTGATTATGGAGTTTTCATTCCCGTTCCACACCGCTCCCTGGATCTTGCGTATCTTTCTTTCTGTTGCTATGTTTTAACTCGTCAGCCACGCTTCGCTGGTATTCCCCTTCTTCGCATCTCAGATTTCTCTGCTTCACCTTCTTCATTAACCTTTCTTGTTCTTCTCTTGATACTGACGACATTGTCACTCTCCCATGGAGCAATTTACATTCAGCCACGCTTATGTTTCCTGCAGAATTTTTACCCTTCTTCTCTGTTATACATTTCTTGAAGTCCAATGGGGAAGATTTGGGTTTGAAACCTGTCCATTAACACGCACGCACGCACGCACGCACATATTTTACTTGATTCTGCGTCCAATGTTTACTCATTCATCTATCCCCCCAAAATACAAGGTATTATCATACGTTCAAGGCAATGGCAGACTTGGAAAACATGCTGCTGGAGGCAGCCGGAAGGACGGGTTCTGCAGTCAAGAAACGGCGCACGCTAGCAAAAGCAAGGTTTAAAGGCGAGGGCTCATATTCTGCTGGCCCAAGTGAATCCAGAGACGAAAACTCTGACGATGATGCTCATGCTTCAACCAAGAACCCACCCAGAAACCAATCCCTTGTCCCCTTAAAGAAGAGGTTTGATCGTACCAAACTACCTCTCCAACAACATGATCATGACAACGATGACAGTGGCGCTTCTGGTCGTGATGATGCAGAATCCAGCAACGAATCTGACGTGGGCAGCGATCTCTACAAGAACGAAGACGACAAACAGAGGCTGGCCAAAATGACTGAGCTCGAAAGAGAGATGATTTTGTCTGATCGAGCGTCCAAGAAAGGAGAAAAGGAATTCAAAGAGCAGTTGAGATTGAAAAGGATGGACAATGCAAAGAGTAGCCAATCTTCAAGAAGATCAGAAACTTCATCGTCTCTTCCGTCCTCCACCAGGGTACGCTCTTCTGCTAGAAATGCCGAGAGGACAGCCTCCAAAAGAGATGCTCTCAGTGAATTGAGAGCTAAACGTATGAAGCAGCAGAACATCCACGCTCCTGATAAAACCAGCAAATCAAAAGGCCTGAGAACAAGCTTAACAAGCCCGGGAGTCTCATTGGGCAAGCGAAAACGTGGACTTAAAGCAAGTTCAAGCCGCTCCAGTATGATATGGTCTGACAGTGACAGAGAATCATCGGACCACAATGGTCCGGCGGACAGTGACGATGATAGAAACATGACAGGATCAGAGGTTCCAACATTTAACGACATTCACGAGATTACATTAACGAGGTCAAAACTCGCCAAGTGGCTGAATGAGCCGTTCTTTGATGAGTTAATCGTGGGTTGTTTTGTGAGAATTGGGATTGGAAAATCGGACCATGGTCCTGTGTACAGGCTCTGTATGGTACAGAGCGTTGATGCGAGTACCCCTGAGCGACAGTACAAGATAGAGAACAGAGTGACTCATAAGCGTTTGATTTGTGTGTGGGGAAGTGATAACTCGGCGGCCAGGTTTCAGATGTCCGT
>JANTPZ010092177.1:0-14695 GCA_025593235.1 Vachellia pachyceras
CTTGATTTATTATCATCAGAAAAACAAATGCTAACATCTTAATGCAATTATACAGCATAGTCTTTTCCAAATCATTCAATTTACCCCAATTAAAAGTTTAATTCAAAATGAAATTTATTTCATAAACCCTTTATGCAATGTGCATAGAAGCAAATCAGACTTATAGACCATAATTCAAGAAGCAAGGATAAGACTTGTTTTTCAGAATCACAAACACGACATAAAGCTAAAGGGATACGGAAAAGTCTTCTGCCCCACTCCAATATTGAAAGGTTATAGGTAAGAAACCTCCACCATTTCCCAAACAAACTTGTATTTCTAGTTGGCCTATCACCAGTTTACAGCACATCAAATTGACATTAGTAGTTTAGGAGCATTATTAGCTAGATGGAGAATGAACACCAATAGAAAGTAATCGATTTTACACAGTAAGATGCATACAAAATATGAAGGAAAGTAGAAACGATATTGAAACATGAGGTATAATTTGTCTTCATAAAACAACACACCTCAGACCCAAACAGAGCTGGCAAAGACAAGCTCCCTTGAACAACATGCAAATAAAAATCATTGACTGGTTGCCAAGGCCTTGCATACATATATTGGTAGCTTTCCCTGTCAAATCCAAAAATAGCCATCACTTTAAAGAAGTTCCAAGATCAAGAGATCAAGTTAACAAGTTACCTAGCAGTCCATCTCACGTATTGGCAAGGATCAGTATGGTTATAATGCACAAAATCCTTATTTTGCGGATGGTTCTCCATACAAGTTAAGCGCAAATGACATGGACGAAGATGTTTAGAGGCATGTATGGAAATAGTACTTTGAGATCGAGGACAAATAAATTTCGGTAAAACAATGACTAATCCATCATTTACGATGGTCATCCAAGTGCGCCGGTGGTACAGGTCAGCAGAGCTGCGAGAGAGAAAGGGAAACTAGAGCAAAAGAGGAGAAATTCAATTCATTATTCAACAGTCGTTTTACAATCAACTCCTTAGTTATAAGACCCCTGAGATCGTGATGCTCAAACGGCTTAACAGAAACGACTAACACACGTGGCCCCATAACTGACATAACAGAATCCAACAGACTACACACTGAAATGCATGACTCCAAAACAAACAAACAGAACTGAAACAACAACTCCTAAAAATGACATGTAACAATACTCCCTCTAAAGAAGATCCTTGTCATCAAGGATGGGAGGGGACAAGACCACCAACCATTAAGCTGCGAACTGAGGAGACTGACAAAGAATGGCAGCAATGTCTTCCCATGGTGAACTATCTTACGACTTGAGACTGACAGGGGTCCCTGACGAGATGGCCCTCACCATCGTGCAAACCACTGACATTGGCTCCTCGATGATCCCCTGCCCTAAACTCTTAGCCAGGTCGACGAAGTTGTCGTCATCCACATCTTGAACCACGAGCATCATCGCTCGAGATTCCCTACATTTGCGAGAGCTCATATATTTCTCATTGCACCAATAGCATAACCCTCTTCAACGACGGTCCTCTATATCCTTCTTGGACAGGGTAACCGGTGATTTCTTGGCAGGTAAGTTGGAAGACGATGATGAGTTGCTAGGAGTCAGCATTGAATTGCTACTTGATGCCAACTGGTAGCGGTGAAGGGCGGATGAGTCTCTTGTTGTCAGAGGTGGGGTACCTATGGAGAATAAGCGACCAGGGGAAGCGTTGCTAAGAGTGGGCCGACACCACGTATTGATCGTGCGTTCTTGAATCCTCGCCATCTGCATCATGCTTGGTAGATTAGTTGGCTTGAAGGCAACCACTGCAGATTGAACGTCCAGCCGAAGCCCACCTAGGAAGCAATCCATTGTATCTGGTTCTGGAATATCCATCTCGACCAACAGGTCGTCGAAGGCTTTGATGTATTCGTCTACGCTCGTGATCTGTTGCAACTGTTCCAGTTGGACCATCGGATTAATGTGCTTAGCGTCGGAGAAGCGAGCGTCCATGTGTGTCAGGTAGCTCTCCCAAGATAACGCATCTTCACTCCGCGTCTTCATGAGATTCAGATGCTACTTGAGAGCCTTACCCTCTCAATGAATACTGATTAATCATATCCATTGCTTCGGTGGTGTGGCGTCAATGACGAAGAATTGCCGACAACGGTATGACCAACCACGGAAGTTAGAGCCATCAAAATGGGGAAATTCAACATGAGTCTATTTTGTTGGTGAAAAATAGGAAGGTGTCGTGCCGTAGGAGCCAAACTGTACTGGTGGATGCCTTTGAGGGGAACTCGATGAGCCTCCATTAGCTTCTCCCTGACCTTGCACTGTGAGGGATGGAACGCCTACAACTAGTTCTTTCAAGGAAGCCTAGATGTGAGACATGGAAAATTTGAGGTCGGAGATGTTCGTGGAATTCTGTTCCAGCTTCTCCGTATGTACATCCATGCGTTTCTCCAAATCATTAAGCCGTTCTGCAGATCGAGTGTCTAACGCCATCGTCGGAGAGGGCTCTGATACCAATTTGGTACAGGCCAGTGGAACTGTGAGAGAGAAAGGGAAACAAGAGCAAGAGAGAATTGAAATTCAATTCATTATTCAATAGTCGTTTTACAATCTAGGTCCTTAGTTATAAGACCCACGAGATTGCGATGCTTTAACGGCTTAATAGAAACGCCTAACACACGTGGCCCCATAACTAACATAACAGAATCCAACAGACTACGCACTGAAATGCATGACTCCAAAACAAACAAACATAACTGAAATAGCAACTCCCAAAAACGACATGTAACAGCCGGCTACTTCCCTGACAGGTCCGGTATCTCCAAGCTCCGATGAATGGGTACTCACAACTCTGTGGAAGGGTTTGCTTACATTCATCGTTGCCAAATTCAAAGTTTAGTGGTCTGGTTTACTCTTCTCCTGCGCTGTCCAGCGACCTATGACTTGTATTTTTGTTTGTTTATTTGAGAGGGGGAAGAGATACGCAAAGTCGAAATTTTAAAGGGAATACTTTGTTTGGTTCTGCAGGTAGCCACTTTTCATTTTAACAATGCCTTTTTATCCAAAAATTTGTTGGTTTACAAATTTTATCGTTTGGTAACTCCTTATTTTAAAATACATTGTGAGCAAAAAACTCCTTTTGATAGAATAAATGCATTATGAATCCAATGTTTATCTAAACATAAATGCATTCTGCTAAAATGCATTCTCCCAACGGTTTTCCAAATGGGCATATAGCTTTCGTGCTCGTTGTAGTTTTGCTTAGCATGTTCACGAGATAGGCTTATTTAGCATTCCATCCCGACAAGACACGGGACACCAAATCTGTTTTGTATCTTATTTCATTTCTCGTGGTATCCCATTTCTGTTGGAATGACAACGGAAATGGGACATCCCATTTATTCTTTAAAAATACATTAATGGATTTTTTTATCTATTTTCAGGATCATAAATGGGAAAAAACTTTAACATAATTGTAATGTAGAAATAAAAAAAAGTAAAGATTCAAGGGAAAACAGCTTGACTTTAAATTCACAATCCTCAAAAATATCAAAAGGGAATGAAAATCATTAGTCTGTACTCTTAAGTTTGAAGTCTAAACAACATTAATGCTTCGATTGTTCGTTTTCATTCAATAAATTTGCAACTGCTGATTGTTCTACAAAGAAACGCAAGGAAAAGAGAAAGTAATAGTATTAAATGAATAAAAATTTGAACAAAAAATAATTTTTAAAAAGAATAGATATTATCATGTAATACATTTTTAGTGTCAACAAAGTTATCTGTGTCAAATTCTTTTAGAGTGTGTTTGGTTGGAGGGGAGGGGAAGAAAGGGAAGGAAAAAAAATGATCTACTCCCCTCATTTGGCTTAAAATTTTGGAGGAGAGAGAAGCCTAAATCTACCCTACTTAATCTCCACCTGGTCTGGTTTAAATAAGCTATATTATCGATCTTCCCCATTCTGGCAAAAACATTGCTGAATCTAATGGCATTCTCCAACATCATATAAGTTGAATTTCACCTAGTTAGTGTTGGAGTTATATGTGTGTTAAAAGGAAAAGAATCCCATATTGTTAAAACAATGAAGGCAAGAAAAAGAAGTATCACATTGCTTAAAACAATGAAGGTTTTAGTCATGTGGAGCCTATAAATACCAAACTCACAGTTGAGGAAGACACATCAAGCTCTCGATCAAAATTCGGAGCTTTCTCTCTTTCTTTCCTCTCTGATTTCTACTCTTTTGTTTCTGTTGTTCCGTTACCTTGCTTTGGCAAGAGGAATCCGTTTAATGCTTGAGAGTTGTTGACTTGTGGAGAAACAACTTTTTAGAACAATATCCTTGGGCACGACTCGGATTATTCTTTTTTTCTACATGCAGTTATTATTTTCCTACATAATGAACCTTCAAGGCTATGGTACCATAATAAAGAATGTATTTGAGAAAATAAACTAAATTTCATTCATATTCTACAAGCATATACGTAGGAAGACTAGAGGATATACATACACTCATAGCAGTCATGAGAAGATCTAAAGCCGCGTAATAAAGAGAGTGCAGAAAAAAAGAGTAATACACGTAAGCCCTAAATGAGCGTTTTAGAAACTATATTATGAGAATGATCAAGCAGTTACGGGCTCAATGGACTTGGTGCTTGTTTGAGAATCCGTTGGGAGAACGATTTTATAGATTCTGAGAGAAGTATGTAAGAAGAATTTTATTTCGATTTGCGTACAATTTAGTTAAAAATAAGTTACCAAACAAGCACTTGGCCTCTGTATTGATAGTGTTGGGCTTAATATCTGCTTTAACAGTACATATACTTGATTTATATTATAGTTTGACTGCGCCTTGGATTGAAATTGCTACTGGATGGTTTGTGACTTGAGAAATGTGGATCCACATGTAAGGCGATATTATTTTGAATGTTATGGGTAGAGTATTCCACAGCAAATGTGGTGTGATGGGCTTATGCTGAATTGTATTAAATTTGGGCTTTTGAAAGCCCAAGGTCTGGCTGTTGTGGTACATGGTAACGGCTATTTGACCTGCAATTCACTTATTAATGTACCCATTTGAAAAATCGTTAGGAGAATGCATTTTGGTAGAAGATATTTATATTTAAATAAACGTTTAATTCATAGTGCATTTATTCTACAAAAAATGATGGGTTTTTTTGCTCATAATGTATTTTGAAAGAAGGAATTACTAGACGCTGGAGTATGCAAGCTAATGGACTTACATTTTGGACCCAAAAAAGCTATTGTTAAACACGCACAATGTTTATTATCAATTATAGCCTTCAAATCATTAGTTTCTATTTTTTTTATAATTGATAAATTATTGGGTTTGAGATTAATTCTTTTAACTATGATAGGGGCTTTTTGAAGTTGAGTGGTATCCCTTTTTATCATGGTTAGCTTTTCCTATTGCACAAGTCGTTTATAAAATCATGGTAGTGTTTTGAATGGTTAATTAAACTCTTTTCTATCATGATTAATTTATTAACTTCTCGTTTGAAAGACAAAGTGTAAATTTCGTAACTAAATGTTAACACATGTGCAACTGTTACATTTTCTTTTAGATGATGACAAAAATAACCACTATGTTTTTAAATGGTTCGAAGTAAGCAAGGTCATCTCCTTCTCTGTGCGGGAGAGATTAAGAGCTTACGTTGGTTGAAGTATTAAAAAAGAAAGATGCTTTAATCGCTTCTTTCATCTCCTTCTCTGTGCTCATTCCACCAATGCACCTCATCCCATCCACCCCTCCAACCATCTCCCTCCTTCCCAATCACTGCCTTTCCTCCCAAACAAGCTTAATCCAGTTTGTCCTCTATCCCGGGTTGTCTAGTCGCAAGACTCATGGGCTTAGACTCGCTGCCAAACACCTCCAGGGTCTCCAGCCAGGTTGCACCCGATTCGGTTCCCTGGAGCAAGTCCGTTAAATTCATCAATTACTTGCTCCAGTTTGATCCCACCCACCAAGAGCAATAAGGAAGCCATCGCCGTGTTAGAACATCGTCGATTCATGAGCTTCCTGTGACGACGTCGCTGTTGTTCTAGCTGACGGAGAAGAACAACGATAATGTTGTCGTTTTCTTGTGGTATGACGATGTCGGTAAGGTGGTTGCACGCGAATCGAGGCCTATCAGAGTTGATCGGCACTGCTCGAGGAAATTAATTACAGGAAGTGGGCTGTTTGAAGGAATCAAAGAAATAGAGGAAAGTGAAGAACGAAGGGACGAGGAGGAGGAGGAGGAGGAGGAGGGATTATGGGTCTGGTAGTTTGATGAGTACGAGAATGAGGAAGGAAGAGTTTGTTACATTGAACCCAGATTCAGAAAGAAGATCGGGAGCAACAAGTCGTCGTCATCACCGAAGAAGAAGAATATGCAGACTTAGAGATGCTCAGAAAATCTGGGTCCATTTCCCCCCAAACTTCTTGATCTCTACCACATTATCATGTATGATGAAACATTTTCCTAAGTCACCCTATCTCATGATCAGCATTGGGCAAAGTAAGGGTCATTTTATTTTGCATCATTTGAAAATATAATAGTTATTTTTTTACATTCTAAAGGTAAAATGTGTCAATCGCACGTTGGTTAACACTTATTACTAAATTTGCACCTCTATCCTATAAGAAAAAAGTCCCACGTTTTAGACTAGTAATGGCAATAAGTTGGTCTTAAAAAATGGACAAGTTGTTCTAATGACATGTAAACTTTTTAGATTGATTACAATGATAATTGGTTTACAAAAGTCTAGATCGAACGTACAAGAAAGTGAGAGACTTTCTAAACCAATCTTATCTAGAGCAATCCCTAAATTCAATCTAAAATGTTCACTTTAACCGGTCTAAAAAATAAGTTTTTTTACTAGTGAATATTTTACTACTGTAATAATAAATATCAACTAAAATGAAGTTTATATCAACATTCCATTGATATTCTACTAGTAATTTTAGAACCCATTCCCATCTCCTTAAAATTCATTCATGTGTGTATATGCGCCAAGATAAGCATGGTCCTATGTTACAGGGACTATTCAACAAGTAAATTCACCAAACATTCACACCCATAGTATTAAAATCAAAGGCATATCCTAACAAGAGCTTCGTTCCGTTATGTGTTCCACGAAGGCATTCAAACTAAGATCTTTCTTCAAATTTTGTTCCCTTAGAATGATCGCATCATGCAATTCCCTTAACCTACTTTCCATTTCCATATCCTCAATCACCATTCTCAGTCCTTCTTGCACTTCCTTCACTCCAAGAGCCTTCAGCCTCATTCCCACCTTCCACACTTGAACAATGTAAGCACAGTTCAAGGATTGGTCACCTGCCACTGGATAACACAGCATCTTCTTCTTCAACTTTATGGCCTCCATCGTCGAGCTCCACCCGCAATGCGTGAGGTAGCACGCCACGGATTTGTGCTTCAGAACCTCCATTTGTGGGGCCCATGAAACCACTCTTCCTTGGTTATGGTTTGAGACTCTCTCTTCAAACCCATTTGGTAACCCTCCACGCCATGCTTCCTTCAAAACCCAAAGGAAAGGCCTTCTTGATTCCTCAAGTGCTATTGCCAAGCTCCTCAACTTGGCTTCACCAATAGGACTCACCCAACTCCCAAATGAGATATACACAACTGAGTTAGGGTTTTGAGTGTCTAGCCACTCCATACAGCTCTTGTCTTCTTCCCAAAAGCTTGCATGATTGCTTTGTATGTGATTGAAATGATAGCCTAGGGGCAAAAGAGTCATTGGGTAATCATGAAGTTTGGTTTCTTCGGGAAAGGTATTCACGAGAAGCCATTTGAGAGTTCTAGATCTTTCTAGAGTTCTTGTCCAAAATTTAAACCTCGCCTTCTTTGAGGTGACTGTTCCAATTAGCCATGGGAGATCTTCAGTGTCCAATACAGGAAATTCTGGTAAGAAGCAGAATTGGCCTTCATGTTGTGGGAGTCCTGTAGGCAAATACATCACAGATTTTTTTAGATTAGATTCTTTAATTACAGATTCATATATTCAAAAACAGAGGTTATCTCATAATCACAACAAGTTGTAAAAAAACTATACTTTTTATAAAAACAACAACTATTTAAATCTGAACTTTGTAAGTGCAATTTAAGTCACTGATTGATATTAAACCGTGTCTATTGAATATAGAACCAAGAATCTAACACTGAATTTGCTAGAAACACTGTCGTATAAATTATGTTCGATGACAAGAAATAATGATTTGAATTTCTTGATAAAAATGAACTGAGTTAAATCACAAATAAATAGCATTATCTACTAGTCTGTTACTATATGTAAGTCTCGGAGAAAAGTTTTTGAATAAATATATGTCACTTGTAGGGCGTTTAATTAAGAGCCTTATTCCATTTTTACCTCTATTTATTTTCCATTAGAAAGATGTGAGAATGTTTTGTAAATATAGAGGTACAAAAATTTTAATAAGGGTAAACATCGACGATTTTATCAATTTAATGCATTCCTTGGTATACCAAAATGATGTGCAAGTGACTTACATATAGGAAAAGCTAAGTGTGGTATGTGTATATACCTGTTTCAGAAATGAGGCCACACCGAACCATGTAAGGTATGGATGCAATCAACCTGTAAGCTGCAAACATGACAGGCCAAAAACCAGCAACAAGGATGCCACATTTTTGTGCAACTTGTATAGCCCAAGAAGCCAACAAATCAACCACCACACAAACCACCGCACCGCTGCTGTTGCCGCTGCCCTCCTCTTGAAGCTCCTTAATCAACCCCTCCAACTGAGAAGGCATAGTGTTCTCCATGGCCGATTCAATCCCAAAGAAATCTGTCGCAGTGTCCTTCTCTAACCCATCATCCACAGCAACCCACTTGATCTGATGATGATGAAGATTTTCTTCATCATTGTCATGAATAATCACAATCTGATTGTAGATAAATTGAGGAAGCACCATTATTGGCTCGAAGCCAAGGTTCAGAAATGCCATGGCCATCTTTTGCATGGGAGTTACATGTCCCTGTGCAGGATATGGCACCATAATAATCCTTGGCTTCTTCTTTGAGTACTTCGTATTCCCCATCTCAAACTAGCACAATCTTCACAGATATTATAAGCTTCTAGTGATTAGATCAATCACTCTTTTCTTACTTTCACTTGTAATTTGGTTTAGTGCAAGTCTTCTCCACGCAACCTTATATACACGCACACATGTGAAGGGTGGCTCATTGAATTAACATACGGGCCAGCTTGTACAATATATCTCTCTCTTTTATTAATTTGTTTAGAGAAGCTTCTTATATAAATAAGTACGTATACACAGATAGACTAGTCAACTTGCATGTGCCTAAAAATGAGGTATATTGATTATTGAATTTGCAAACATGTGCCCACCCCACTGTTGCGCTCTCTCTCTCTCTCTCTCTCTCTCTCTCACACACACACACTCAACTAGCTAGGATGTGATAGGGCATTTCATAATGCGATACATTAGCTGTACTATTATAACTTGTATATAAATAATATAATGGTAAAGGTGCATCTTTTATCCTCCCATTTTATATTAAGTTTTAATTTGGTGTCCCTTAACTTTATAAGGTAGTTTTAGTCCTTCAACTTTAACATTGTTACACTTAAAATCATGGTTTTTTTTTGTCAATCACTATTGTTTAAAAGATAAATAGCGTTTTTAGTATTTGCGAATATGTTGTCAGTATTTAGAATTTTAATGTCATCATTTTTGGTTAAAATAGCTCACGGTGTTAAGGTTAGGGAACTAAGAAGATAGATCATAAAATGAATTGAGGAACCAAAAATCAAAGTTTATGTGAAGTGAAATATATAATTTATTTATTTTGGGGATTTAATTTCTATCATATATTCTTTTTGGTTCTCCTCATAAACGTATTTCAACTGTTTTAAACGATAAAAAAAAATTAGCTACAGTTAATTAATGTTTCGAACCTTTTAGAATTATTCTTAATGAGATTCATTAAGTGGAGAATAATAAGGTACTTAGGAAGTATTTAATTAATAAAAAATATCAAAACAGAGGACATTTACAAATAAAGTACAATCTTGAATAACTTCTAGAGAGCCTCGTAATAAGAACCATAAAAGAGAGTCTTATAATAAAAATGGAAGGGAGTACACACAGTATTAGTCATTCTTCACAATTTCATTCAACGGGCAAGAGGCTTATATCTATCTAGTTTCTTTCCCTACGCATATGTATATTTCTTATTATTTCGATCGGAAACGATTATTCTTGAGACACTATCAATACTAGGTGCTAGCACATTTTGGTAATTTTCCCGGTTCAGATTTGAACCCAGTTTAACATGTTACTAGGTGCTAGCACATTTTGTTAAACTTAACATATCTACATAGTTTTTAACAAAACTAACCAAACGCATCTTGCTTTTCATTGCAGTGAGAATTTTTATTAGACTTTGAATACAAAGTGTAATATATATATATATATATATATGACATGCATGCATTGAGTGAATCGTGTATCTTAGTGTGCCCTTCGAATAAAATACGTTTGTGCTGCACTGTCACTATTATTATATATGGTTCACTTTTCTGGGTGGGTAAGTGGGGTTTGCCTCCAATGGTACAATGATGTGATTTTAATTCTTTATTGCATTCCATTCAAATTTTGCATCATCTATATACTCTCGTGTCAAAATATTTTTATGACTCAAGGAGAGAGTTCACACCATTATATATTATTATACGTATTTTCCAACGTGGGTATGAATTGGTTTATGGCATAAATAAAGGAGAGCCTACGCCTTTAGCTTACATCAGTATATCCGAACTAATCATTTGATTTGCTTTGTCTCTATTTAATAAAGGTATTAATTTATTTTGAGATCGGAGCGTGAAAATTTCCAACCAGCATGAAGCAAAATGAATAAGACTAGAGACGATAAAAGTTGGTTCAATTGGTTCACAGGTTGTGAGTTTTAACTCCCTTGTTGATTAGAGGATATTGTTGGTACGCGATTAATAAGTACCTTTGTAAGTGTTTCTTAAACCCAGAGATATTCCCAACCCTAGTAGGCCCTAGCACTAAAGTCACATGAACTTTTCTTATTAAAAAATGGAGATGATGAATGCTTATTGATTTTCGCTTCACAATATTTTAATGTTGGTGTTCATATAGGGGGCATGATAGGATATACCTTTTGTTAGGCATACATCCATCAATAATATATATCTATCTTAGATAATATTTATTACACGAACAGTTTAAAATAAAATGGACCTTATTACCATTTTTCTGTAAGGTTTTATGATGTGGAACTCATACTAATGCATTCTCATTTGACAGCAGATATCCCCAAAGCCCATGAAAGCCAGACTTTATGAGCAGGAGTCTAAAGGGTGTGAACCCTTTGAATTGATTTATTAACCATGGGGTTGATTCAGCGGTCTAAGCTGATCCAATCCTAATCAGGGTCAGGGGTTTGAATCTGCCTTGGGCATGCAGCTCCTTTAAAATCCAGTGCCAGCTATTCCATCCATCAAGGTGTCTACAAACCAACGAGGGGATTAGTCACTGCTACCGGCGGTGGATACCCTGGTCTAGTAAAAAAAAAGATTATTAAGAGAAAGGGCCCTTTGAATTGATGAGACTTTCTGACATGAGACTCATGACAACGTGATCTCATGTTTGAGTTTTCTTACTTGATGAACGGTAGAGGAGTTACATTTCATTTTATGCTGCAACACTTAGATATAAAATAATTAATATTAGATAATTGTCTTTACGGGTATTCAGAAGTTTTTGGACAAATATAACCTTAAAAGAGTTACATAAGGAGCAATCTCACCCTTAACCATTAAGTAATGCTAATAATCAATGTTGATTTTTAACAAGTAGAGCGTCTTTGTTTTTTTTTTTTTTTAACATTTTCAACCAAAAAAAAAACTTGTATGCATATCCATGGCTCTTGCTCAAAAGCTTTTAAGTTAAAATTGAATCTTAACCAAAAATTAAACTGTACGTATAATAAATATTAAAAAATTGTATGCATTTGTCATAAGAAATTAATTAGATATTAAATTTAATTTATGGAAATTAAATGTTTTTCTTGTTGTGCCTTTAAGGTGCAATGTTCAGAATCCCCAGACGTCGAGAATTAAAAATATGTGTGGTGTTTCCCTCTTGTCGAGATAATGCTAAGTGCGATTTTTGACATTATTTATATATGTTGATGAGATCTCCTCTTTGATCAATTTGTTTTATATATATATATATAGTGCAAAATAATGATTCAAGATAAAAGTGATGCTAATAAAAAAATTTCGTACAGAAAGTTGGTATACATTTCATTGGAGATCCGGAGTTAGGAGAAATCACACTGAAGAAAAGCAACAAAGTTAGGAAAAGTTAACAAAACATTAAGGGAAATTCACAGATAGGTCCCATACAAGGCATTTAATGAAGAAATGGTCCCAAACATTCTCAAATTTATTCTCAGGTCCCATGGGACCTTTTTGTAATATATTGCAGTTGTGAAAAGTCTGAAATGCCATCACTTTGTCCATATGTAAACTTGCCAAAGTCCAATGAGCTTCCAGGATAAATAAAAAAGGATAATTATTTGTAAAATGAAGTGAACAATGGGATCGCAAAGCAGGAGAGGAGCCACAGCAAATTATTCCGACTTGGGTTTGGCGTCGAAGCTGAGGCGATAGAGGAAGCAGCATCAGCGGCAGTAGAAGAAGAATAAAGTGCTAAGAAATACTGTAGATCCAACAGAGAATCGTCCGAAGCGAAGATTTGATTTTGACATGGCTTCTTTTTTTTTTTTTTTGCTGCTTGCCTAGTAAGTATCCTAGATCTACCTCTACACCCATTTTCATTTTGCTGGGGCAGCAGAAAATCTTCACCTTTTGCTTTCATTTTATGTATTATACCAGCAAAATATTTTTTTCTGGGCAGACTTCACAGTAGCAAATCAACTTTTGGTGTTTGTTTGGTTTTGTTGCAAGTAAAAGTTCATTAATAATAAATCATAAACTATTCGAATGAAACAATGACGAGCATTCAACTATATTAAGAATCTCCTTAAAGGAAGGTTTTATAGTATGAATGATTGCAATTGAATTGTTTAAGTGTAATAATCCTACGGTACTTGTAAATAATTCCATGCTTTTCTAGTCAGTTCATGTTCTGACACATGCATTTTATTATTTCCATATTGTGAAGGAAATCTGGTGCTTTGTTAGTTTAGGATTGATATCACTATTTTGAATTCTAATGTTCAGAATTACAAAGCATACTTTGTTACTTTAGGGAGATAAGAACTACAAAGCATACTTGAATCCTGACTTTTTTTATGCACATCTTACTCCATTAGGCTGGCAGCAGGTAAAGCATGACTGCACAAGTAAATTTATTGCTACTCATTTAGGAAGATGAAGGTAAGGTTGAGGAAGTAGATGAGGAGAAGGAAAAAGAAGAGAAGAAAAAGAATAAGAGCAAGGAGGTGTCCCATGAGTGGTCTTTAGTGAACAAGAAGAAGCCTATTTAGATGAAGAAGCCTGAAGAGATCACAAAGGAAGAATATGCGGCTTTCTATAAGAATCTTACTAATTATTGGGAAGACCATTTGGCTGTCAACCACTTCTCTGTTGAGAGTCAACTGGAATTAAAGGCTATCATCTTCATACCCAAGAGGGCATCATTTGATCTCTTTGACATAGATGTTTTCGTAATATCATTTAGTTGTTCATTTACCCTTTTTAATTGTACACATTTAGTTGTTCCTTTCGGATTGTAAATTCATTGCTACTTATATGTAAAGTGTAAAACTGGTTTCAATGTAAGTTCTGTGAGAGATGTATTTGGAGGCAACCGACATGTGTTATGTTATAGACATGCGAAGGAGAATTTTAATGCCAAGTGCGTAAAGGTCAATAGAGGCAAGGGACGAACTAGTGCGAATATCAAGGAGAATGCATTAAAGATGTTTGACACAATTACCTATGCAAGGCATTAACATGAATTCAATTATGCTTTAAGAAGACTTAAATCATTCTCCCCTACATTAGGTTATTGGGTTGAGACCCAAGGTAATGTAGAAATATGGGCACAATGCCAATTTCATCACAAACGATGGGATAAGATAACTATGAGCATTGAGAAAAATTAGCAAAAAAGTTGGTGGCTTGCAAAGATTCAATAAAAATTAGCATAAATAGCAGCTGCTAGGGTTGTAAATGGGAGCTGTTGGTGTTGTTAATGGCAACTGCTGCGGTTGTTAAGGGAAGCTATTGGGGTTGTTAATGGCAGCTGCTTGGGTAGTAAATGGAAGCTATCGGGGTTGTTAATGACAGCTGCTGGGGTTGTTAATAGAAGCTACTGGGGTTGTTAATGGCATCTGTTTGGTTGTAATGGGAGCTACCAAGGTTGTCAATGACAACTACTGGGGTTGTTAATGGAAGCTGCTGATGTTGTTAATGGCAATGGCTACTGCTGGGTTGTTAATGGTAGCTGCTTGGGTTGTAAATGGAAGCTGCCGGGGTTTTTAATGGCAATGGCAACTGCTGGGGTTGTTAATGGAAGCTGCTAAGGTTGTTAATGGCAATGGCTGTGTTGGGGTTGTTAATGGGAGCTGCCGGGTTGTAAATGGAAGCTGCTGGGGTAGTTAATGGGAACTGTTGGGGTTGTTAATGGTAGCTG
>JANTPZ010092178.1:0-11202 GCA_025593235.1 Vachellia pachyceras
TAATGTAATTTTATATGAATATATGAATGAGTTATACGTTAAAAACACTTTTAATATAAATGAGCCTATTTCTAAGTATTAATCAAATGGACTCGAGATACATGAAAAAAATTCATACTATAAACTTTAGATCTTATCTCCTTTTAAAAATCTAAGACCAGTAGAATTAAAATTAAATAAATATTTTGGCTTTTTTGCCTTCAGAAATAATTTATTTAATATAATGAGCAAATCATTATTATCAACCTTCGATATTAATATTTTGGAGGGGAAAATAGGAACATAATCCCGGATAAATTAACAAACAAATTATCATCAGAACACTAATTTATATTCATCTAAAATTAAAACCCTCGGATTAAAATGTGCCTGTTTGGGAACGCGATAGAGAAGTACTTTTACGTAAGTCGATATAAATATATGGAGAAGATTATCTCATTTTATGAAAAAATTCTGTTGAATGTGCGTTTGGTTTTTGAAAACTTCATTCCAAACAAGCCTAATATCTTTTTTGTAAGCCGAAAATATCCATATCTTCTCTCTTTTTTTTTTGTGCTTTTAAGAAAAAAGAATTGTTTTAGATTCATAGAGGAGCCCAAAGCCGCAATGCGCACTTCGGGGCGACGGGTCAGCCCAATACCGTTTGAAGAGTTGAAAAGCGGGTGTGATATGTCAATGCTAGCGCCGTTAGATGAAGCCTGCAATCGAACGGTGAAAAGAATAAAAAAGAATCGGAAGCCACTCTTTATCAGAGCCAGGTTTCGATCCTGGGACCTGTGGGTTATGGGCCCACCACGCTTCCGCTGCGCCACTCTGATTTGCTGATCTTTGATGCAAAAATTTTAATAACAAATGAAATCGTTTCCCAAGAGGCAAATCTTTAGAATCACTGGTTGGGGATATAAAAGGGAGAGCGTACAGAAAGAAGGAAAAGAGAAAGTGGGAAGAAATATAAAGAATGCGGGATGAACCAGAGGGTTGCAGGCACAGTGCATAGATAGCTTGGATAGTGAGAAGCTAGAGAGTAGAGTGTCTGTACTATGTATGCTCAGAAGGTACTAAAATCATTCATACAATGTACTATTCAGAATCAAATCTTTGATGCTTCACTTCACTCCAAATCTATCCCTCTTAAACACTGATTCATTCTCTGTTGTGTTTTGTACATCGTTCCACCTCCTTTCTGGTTTCCCCTGATCTCTCTCTTACTGTTCATCTTCATGTTTTGTTCACCTTATGATTCAACCAGCAGCACAGGACGAATTGTTTAGCATCTTTGTTTGCTTTTATATTTTTTAAAAATTTTATAAAAACTCATGTCACTCTCTATCAACAACCAAATAAAAAAGATAATGGGCCGTTTAGAACGCGGTAAAAAACTACTTTTAAGTAAATTGAGGTAAACATACAGAGAAGATTATCTTATTTTACGGAAAAATATTATTTAATCTGTGTTTAACCTTTTCAAAATGCTACATCAAAAAGCCCAATGAAAAAGCAGGTTATCAATGGAATTTCAGCTAGCAGAATCTCAGGGCAGAAAAAAAGAAACCGATTCTCCCACTTCATATTCAATATTTGATATATACCCCTTTAATTTCAGCTACGTTTTTCCCACTTTCTTTTCTCCATGTGCTGGCGGCCTTGGATTCTCCCAGTTTGTAATTTCCCCGATTCCAAGCTAAATGATCGATGTTATGCTTCTGAATAATTACATTTACACATAGTATATATTAGGGAGAATGACAGGAGAAGACTGTTATAAAGGATAAATCAAAGTTCAGAACTTACCTAATCCCATATGATGCATTTGATCAAATATGAATTTCAAAATTCGATGAAAATACAATAATATCCTTGAAACGTTTTTTTTAAACACAGAGTAAGGAAAATGCAGTATTGTTATTGCCTATAATAAAGTTGCAATTCTCCAAACTAAATTAGTAATCGAAATTTTCTCAAAGGAAATCCCCATTTCATTGATGATTCTAGAGTTTAAAAATCAGATATCCCCAATTGTGACTTTTCATTACCTATGTTAGAATTGTAATTCTCTAGACTGAGTTGCAATCAACATTTTTCGGATAATATTGTATTTTCATTAAATTTCAAAATCCTCATTTAGTCTAATGGGTTTGATATGAGATTAAATAAATTTGAGATTTTTATGTACAATAATGTCCTTGAAACGTTTTTTTTAAACACAGAGTAAGGAAAATGCAGTATTGTTATTGCATATGATAAAGTTGAAGTTCTCCAAACTAAATTTGTAATCGAAATTTTCTCAAAGGAAATCCCCATTTCATTGATGATTCTAGAGTTTAAAAATCAGATATCCCCAATTGTGACTTTTCATTACCTATATTAGAGTTGTAATTCTCTAGACTGAGTTGCAATCAACATTTTTCGGATAATATTGTATTTTCATTAAATTTCAAAATCCCCATTTAGTCTAATGGGTTTGATACGAGATTAAATAAATTTGAGATTTTTATTTGTCATTTCTACAATTCAATGATCCTTGTGTTCCCCAGTATATTAATTGCAAGCAACTTTTATATACATTTAAAAGATTAAGTTTAATTTTTCGACATAAGTTCGATCCTTAACCTTTTTTTCTTCCATTTATGATACATAGGTTAATGAATTGTGCATGCATTATTGGCTTTTTCCTTTTTCATCAACAAATCGGTGAAGTGGGAGAAGACGAGAATAGCTATCCATTCATTGAATGGCTTTTAATATATGTTTTATTTGAAATCACATTTAAAAAAGTTAAAAGTGTATTTAATAGTATTTTTTGTAAAGTAAGATAATCTCTTTTATATATTTATCTCATAAATGGTAAAATCACTTCTCAATCACGTTCTCAAATTAACTAATAATCCTTTTGGTTGAAGACACGAGGCTGATGAGACATTGTTCAAAAACCAACTTTCATTCTTATCCGGGTCATCATCATACATCTGAATATCCTAAAATAAGACATAATTTTGCTGTGATCAGGTTCTCCATCCAAGACCGAAAGACTATCAGGGGCTTCTTTAAAAATTAGGTTTAAAACATAGGTTTCACAGAATCCGAGGTAAAAATTAGGTTTTGAAAAGTGATTTATGTTTGAGAAGTTATAGCTTTTACGGATTCCGAGGCAAAAAAAGTGGGTAAGAAAGAGGAAAGTAAGAAAGAGAAAGAGAGAAAAAGTATGAAAGAGAAAAGAGGAAAAAATAGAAAAGAGAAAACCTAGATTTTCTCTTTATAACCTAGGTTGCAAACGAGTCCTAAATAACCCATTTACAGAATATACATACGACAAAGACTTGTATATTTTAACTCGTTTACATATTTTTTTTGGTGAAAACTCGTTCACATAATTTATAGTCATAAGTGATACGTATAAATTGCAATCAGCTACGTACAAGAGTATTCAGTAAAGGAAAAAGGCAAGACTCATGGTTTGATGCAACAAAGTTCCCGAAGCAAATGACCAGACATGAGCACATAAATCCATGGCCATGCATGTGCTTCACCACTATATATATATATATATATATTTTTCTTACGTACAAGTGTCTTTGTTTTTTTCCTTTACTTTCATTTTATTTTTTAATTGTCCAATCCTTTTCCTAAGATAATATGTACATATCTATATCTTTCAACGAGTTCTGCTTTGATGTCTTTGTTTGGAACAGCGTTTTCAAAAAGCAAACGTACGTTTAATAATGTTTTTCCGTAAAATGAGATGATCTCCTTCGCATATTTACATCGGTTTACATAAAAGTACTTATCTATCATGTCTCAAAACAAAATGAAAATTGAAAAAAGTTGCTGTGAAAAAAAATTAGAAGTACGAAGGATCCGATAAATATGTGAAGTATATATATTCCTTTTCGTGTTTGGCAATATATATATATTCCTTTTAGAGATAGGCAAGGGATGGAGAAGTCATTGAACAGGAAAACGAAGTAACAAGTAACACCAATAAGATATATTTAGATTCGTCTGTCTTGTTATTTTCTCTTAAGGCCCTGTGATTATCATAAGAGGTAATATTTAGCAAGAGAATAATTAAATGGATATTTTATACGAGATAACAATATATAATTACTTTAGATATATGTAAGATTTTTTTTTTAAAATACTGTATACTGTTTTTTCTGATGCTTATTTTTGTGACTGTATAGTTGTAATTTACAAATAATAATTTTAAGAAATATCTTAATGTAATTGACTAATTGGTCAAAATTCCAACCATAATTACCAGCCCCGCCTTTCAACGATCTTGTTTCGTTCTACTTTAGGGCACACATTTTTTGAATTTATGCACATTGTGTCTACATCGCCTTCTAGAAGATTATGACATTTTTCACTTTCTTTTTATTAGCTAATCTATCAAATAATTTACATACACTACATCAATAACAAAACATTATTTCAAGAGGTGGGATCGTCTACGTAGATCATTCGATATTATTGTACTTTATTGTAGATCAGATCTTTAAATAGATTGTTAATAAAAAGATCTCTCTCTATAATGCACTTTAATCTTCCTATACATCTTTTCAGGGGATTTCATACTATTTAATCCACATTCCGTATCAGTCCATCTAATGTCTTTCTCTTAATATATTTGAACCACCTCAAAACGATTTATTACCATTTTTTAATAGGTGCCGTTCCAACTCATCCACAAAGTTGAACATAACGAACTCTATCTATTCTTGTATGATAATAAATCCATCTTAATATTCTTATCTCAAATACCCACGTTTTATGTTCATGTTGTTCCTTTTACAAGCTAACATTCACTACATATAGCATTGTTGGTATTACAACAGTGTGATAACACTTTTCTTTTACCCTATTATGTAATTTACTATCATAAATAATTCTAATAGCTTATTTATGTTTACATAATCCAATTTAAATATTTGATTAACATCACCATCAATTTTACCATTTTTATGTATAATTGTTAATTGAACTTTAAATATCTAAACTTTATTACTGGTTTCGCATATGCTACTTTTAAATTCATAACATGGGAGGAAAATACTTTTTGACTTTCTATTCTTAACACTTGAATAATATTTTTAGTTATTCGTTACTGTTTTCGGAGATTCATCTTGAGCAATTAAACAAATATTATTTATCACGCGATAGCGCGAACAATTAAAAGTCTGACAATCAAATTCAAATGTTCAAGAAATATAAAAATTAAAATGTTACAATTATCCCTAAAGAACAATCAAGAAAAGAACACTACAATGCACGTGCGAAAATCTTTCGTTTTAATTATGATTAATTATATCTATCTACAAGCTCATATCTTCTATTTAAATACACATATAAGTACGTAAATGCATTTAAATAACATTATATGCATGAATAACGATAATGAATCCCACAAACTTTTGATCAGTACATAATCTTTCAATGTGCAAAGACACAAGTCTGTTCCATTTTTATACTTTGTATTAATTAGACATCACACCATCTGTGTCAGGCGAGCATCGTGCAGAAAATTAAATTAATACTTACAGGATTCTGTTTTCCTGTGGAAAAGATTCTTGAGCCAGGAAAATAACAAAACAAATGGAAGCATAATATATATATATATATATATCTATGTATACATGATGACACATGGGAAATAGAATATATCATGAAACAAGACGATGAGATCTATGGCATATATTTATAGAGCACTGACTTTGCCAGAGGAAGATTGGAGCATTGCATATGGAAGAATGTAGGGATTAAGGATTGGATAAGAAATTACTCTAGCTCTGTTTGTTGTGTACCTTACCTACCTCTCATTAACATATATACTACATGTAAATTGATTAATCAACATCACTCAACAAAATTCATTAAAAAAAGTAAAACTACTTATAAGTAATTAACGATGTGGCTCACTTTAGTCTAAAATATAAGTCATTTTATAGAAATATTTATTACTCCATGATATAAGTTCTTTAATGCTTATTGCCTGATTTTTTCTCTTTAATTAATGTTAAATGTAACTCGTTGTATTTTAATATTTTTCACTCTTTCAAAATTCCATCATAGGGGATAGAATTGAAAAAAAGGTTTGATTTATTATGGATTTAATAAATTAAAAGGCTCTTTTTTCCATTATAACAAGGTAGTTAAAAGTGATTTATATTATTCTATGTTGGAAGCAATATTATACCACCTTTAATTTTTAACATAATAACAAGTCAATTTTTAAAAGATTATGAAAATTAAATAAATTATTTAAAAATATTTATATATATATGTATTAGTATATTATATATTAATTTATAAATTACAAAATAGTGTAGAAAAAATAATAAATATAATATATTTAGTTTTTTATTTCTTTTTTAAAAATCAAATCACTCGTGCATCAAGCGGGTGTAAGAAAAAAAAGGGTCAAATGGAGTAAGTATCGATCAATGTGCACTGCATGAATTGTGGAAGATGTTACTCATTGATTGATGTGCATGTGATCATGTATAAGATTTTACATTACATGTGTATCTTTATTATTCCATTTCGATGCATTTTGATTGGCTAGGCCACTTTACTTTTCTTGGTTCGTACCTATCTACAGACCAAAGAATGCCAAATAACCAGCATGAAGCTACAGCTCAGTTTCCTTTTTGCAAGAAAAAACCTGTTGACATGTTGATTGGCTTTCTTTCAAGGCCGAACACGCATTATGTGCATACAGCTAGCTGAGTGGGTTTTAACTTGTGAATGCGTTTGTTCTGTTGCTTATGGCAAGTACTCTATAATACCGAGTGATTCCGATTATTACTACTTCTGTGGACAAATTCTGATGTTGATTGGCTTTCTTTTAAGGCCCTCTTATAATCTCTTTATTGAGTTAATTTTTTTTGTCGCGACCACCCTTTGGTTGGTTGTTTCTACCTTGGCAATTCTAGGGACATTCTTTCAGATTTCATATCTCTGTAGCCTCAGTCCTGTCCCCTTATCTTCTATGTATCTCTCTGTTTGTCTTCCAATCTTCTTTGGTTTCTCAAATATTCCCACAACCGAATATTCCTGTCTCTACTTGGTACGCTTATTCTCCCTTCCCATCTCTTTTCACTCTGCTTCACCATTTCAATTCCCATATAGTTTTTGCTTTAAATACCAGTACTCCTTGTTTATTACCTGTTTGATTAAACTCCTGAGAGACTGTTATTTCCCATCCCCACATGTTCTTCTAGACAAGTGAAGAAGAACTGCATATCCCTGTACAGAAGAATAGTAAAGTTTGGTCGTCAAACACTCCAACCAAAAAAGAAACAGAGAGAAATTTATGCCATTTGTCTACTGCTGACGTGATTTTCTAAAATATGCTGTCTTGTGACGCAGGTGCTCAAGGAAGAACAAAGAACACATTAGAGTGCTCAAAAGGGTGTAATAGTCAAGTAATGTTGAGTATGGAATTTGAGTTCTGAACCTGAAAGATTATTCATTTTTGCTTTCAAGTTTCATGCTTTGCTTGGGAATATCAAAGGTAAGAATGAAGGAGGAAAAACATATAAATAAAGTGTGGTGGCTCGGTTGGTGTGCGAGTGTGTCAGTAGTACTCAGTATTTGAGCAAGTGAGCGTGTCTTTGGTTTTGAGAAATTTTACATTATGTTCGAGATAGTCTCTGTGACCAATGTCTCCTTTCTTGAACCTCTTCGCCGTGGTCCTTGGGCTGTGTTACTCGATTCAATGAACGATCTCTTCTCATTCAATTGAAAAACAATTTGTGATACACACAAGGGAAAAACACTTCTTGCTTCTCTTTCTGGGTCTCGTTTTGTGGAAAAAAAGATTCGGTCTCCCTAGAGAAAATACAGTTCTTCCATATGATTCATCTTGAATTTGAGTGAAGGATTAGCATTCAGGAACTGGATCAATAGAGGAAAAAGGAAGGAAGGGACATATATCTGTTTATTTGGCCTGCAGGATGAAGTTCATGAAACTTGGATCTAAGTCTGATTGTTTTCAATCTGATGGCGATAATGTCAGGTATTTATCAGATTAATATTTTGAGTTTATTGAGCTTGTGCTTGTTAATTTCCTCCCAGAATGCCCCATTTATCTCTTGAACCTAGTTTGCCTTAAAGATCATCTTCTTTCAATGTAGATGGCAACAGGAAGCATTAAAAAAGTTATCATCTTTGATATGTAGTTCTTGTAATATGACTATTTATACTTCCAATATACAGGAATTGATTTTGTTACAAGTCGTATAGGCCTTGTGAGAGACACAAAACCTTGTTTGTGTGAAAAAACTCTTGACCCCAACTTCATCATCATCTCTGATAGATTCAAAATCAGCGTTGAGTGATTCTTCGCAATCCCTAACCCAGTTTTCACAGAGTGGCACATTTGGTTTTATGCCATTTACAAATTCTTATGGTCGCTTTTTGTTTGGCTAATTCTACCAGCAGCGGTGATAAGTGGATGCTGGAAAATCAGAAGCTATGACAAAAGCTATATATGTCTTGTCATGCAGTTCTGTAAATTAATTTTCATTTTTAGACCCTTTTCTCTTCAGAGTTCCCCATTTCTTCTTCTTTTCTGATTTGTTTACTTTATTTAAGACTAACATGAGCTAGCCTATATTTGTCCAGATATGTGGTGACTGATTTCGCAACTGACATAGTCATCAATGTTGGAGACGTGAAATTTTACCTCCATCAGGTAAGAATCTAGTGATCATATCATCTTTAATCAAATTAGTCTAAATAAGGAATAAGGGGTCAGATGATTCTTGTTAGGTAATCCAATAGGGAATAACTGTGTATGGCTGTATGCCGTAGTGATTCAGTTTATATCAGAAAAAGGGATGGAAGAAGACTAGCCATCGCTTAGCTAAGATTTTATATTGCCTTGTAAACTAATCTGGTGGTAAATAGCTTAAGCTATTGGTTTAGTAAGGACACTCATACTTTCTTGATAGGTTTGTTCAATCTGATTCATAATATTTATTCTCTGGGATGCTGATCTTGAGCTTTTTTTCATATTAATGCCTACAGTTTCCACTTTTGTGTAAGTGCCCCCGCTTGCAGAAGTTGTTTGCAAACACAAATGAGGACACTAATGAAGAGATTCAGATTAATGACATTCCTGGAGGACCAGCTGCTTTTGAAACATGTGCCAAGTTCTGTTATGGTATGACAGTTACTCTCAGTGCTTACAACGTTGTTGCAACTCGATGTGCAGCAGAATATCTTGAGATGTATCAAACTGCTGAGAAAGGCAACCTTATCTACAAGATTGAAGTCTTCCTTAACTATAGCATTTTCAAGAGTTGGAAAGACTCGATCATAGTTCTTCAAACCTCTCGATACCTTCTTCCTTGGTCCGAGGAACTTAAAATTGTTAGTGATTGCCTCAACTCTATAGCTTCCAAGGCTTCAATGGACACTTGCAAGGTGGATTGGCCATATACCTATAACAGGAAAAAGCTTTCCTCTGAGAATGGGAATGATTCTCAGTGGAATGGTGTGAAGAAGCACCTGACAGTTCCATTGGACTGGTGGATTGAAGACCTTTGTGACCTTCATCTCGATCTTTATAAGCGTGTCATGACAACAGTCATAACCAAAGGCAACGTTTCTGGTTCTGTGATTGGTGAAGCTTTAAATGCTTATGCTTCGAAAAGGTTACCAGGTTTCGACAAGGGTATGATACAGAAAAGTGATAACATGAAGTATAGATTGCTGTTGGATACTATTGTCAGACTACTGCCTGTTGAGATGGACAATGTCTCTTGCAGTTTCTTGCTCAAGTTATTAAAGGCAGCAATTGTTTTGGAATATGAAGAGTTGGAGATATCTGAACTGATGAGAAGAATAGGGCAGAATCTTGAGGAGGCTACAGTGTCTGATCTTTTGATTCCAGCACCAGTTGGTGAGACAGTGATGTTTGATGTTGATATTGTACAAAGACTAGTTGAAGGGTTCATCGCATTTGAGCAGAATTCTCTGAAGACTAATGACGCTCTTGTGGAAGATGAATTGCAAGAGAGCAAAAGGCCAAGGAAGGTATCAGATACTTCAAAGCTTAAGGTAGCAAAACTGATGGATAGCTACCTTGCTGAGATTGCGCGTGATCCCAATTTTCCTCTCTCAAAATTCATCAGTATTGCTGAATTAGTATCAAGCTTTCCTAGACCATCTCATGATGGCCTTTATAGAGCAATTGGCGTGTATCTAAAGGTGATTTTTTCCTTTCTCTTGTTAAGACTTGTATCATGGAAAAATCACATGCTGCTATGAATCACCGGCTTTCTTTATTTCATTTTTAGCGTTTCAACATTTAGATATCCATTTATCAAGATGATTATTCAAGTAATATATTATGTTTGCCTTTCTATCAAAATATCTCAAGCCAATTTCATAGAACTCCTATGAACATTGTTCTAGTTTTTTAGCGAGCTAGGTATATATTATGTTTGACTTCCTATTAAAATAACTTAAGCCAATTTCATAGGACTCATCTGAACATTGTATACCTTCAATTCTTTCACAAAAATAATTGGTGAGCGACGTTTCATAATATTCTAATATCCGTCCTACTACTATTTTTCTTCTTTGCCTGGGCTTGTGTTTCTTGAGTCTCATATATCCATGTAGCAAGATGATTGTTCAAGTTTCTCAAGGTGATTGTGTTACGCAATGCAGGAACATCCCAAAATCAGTAAGAGTGATAGGAAAAGAATATGTCGGTTAATGGATTGCAAGAAGTTAACAGCAGAAGCATCCATGCATGCTGTGCAGAATGAGAGGCTTCCCTTGCGAGCGGTGGTGCAAGTTCTCTTTGAGCAGATTAGAGCCACTAAATCATCTGTAGAGATCACAACACTTGATACTTCTGAGTGTACGAGGAACTTGCTTCCTGACGTGTCCCATGGCAGCTCAAGATCTACCACAACCAATACAGAAGAAGAATGGGATGCTCTTAGAGGTCAACTTGCCACACGAAAATTATCAGGCGGTGGTAGTGATCCAAGTAGCAGCAACGATGGTGGTGGAAAAGGCAATTCTACTAAAATGAAAGGATTACTAAATTCAAAGAAGACAATCTCTAAGATTTGGTCAAGCAAAGAAAGAAATGGTGAGATTGTTAGCTCTGATGCTTCAGAGAGCCCTTCTACAGTCATGGAGGAAACAAAATCCACCCCGTCTACAAGTGGAAGACAATCA
>JANTPZ010092179.1:0-20023 GCA_025593235.1 Vachellia pachyceras
CCCTCCCCCCAGGGCAATTGTCCTATAGATGTCCTTAAGTTGGGTGTGTGCGCCGACCTGCTCGGCGTGGTGAATGTTATTATAGGACAATCACCAACAAGGCCGTGTTGCAGTCTCATTGGAGGCCTGGTTGATCTTGAAGCTGCCATATGCCTCTGCACTGCCATTAAAGCTGATGTTCTTGGCAACAACCTCAACGCTCAAGTTGCATTGGATCTGGTTCTTAACAACTGTGGAAGGAACAGCAGTGGCTACCAGTGCAATTAGTTGAATCTTGTTTCACAAATAAATAAATAAATATATATATATATATATAGTCTGTGCGTGGACGTTCGATCGTTTCATTAAGTCTGTGTTTCTTTTTTCGTTGTATGTGTGTTCTGAGTGTAACCTAAGGTCCCGTATCTGGCCTTTTACGTACTATGATACCAATAAATCATTGATCACTTTTGGTTGATCAATGGAATTAGTTTAATATTGTGCTCATTATCCTGCACCCATTTATTGTTGCTGCCTTAAATTTTTCTTATGCTGAACGAGAATTCATTTCACTCATGACTAGTTGTAATAAGTTTTATCTTTTCATATAATCCTTTCGTATTTAAATTTAACTTCAAAAGTATATTTCGTGTTCATGCATTCAGACTACACGTAGCACCCGACGAGAGGTGTCTAATGCCACCCTCTCTAATATCCCAGCCCCCTAACGATGTAGATACAAAACTACAACAGACACTTTTTACTCATCTTGAACGTTTCAGATTCAATTAGTATGATTCTTAACAAGTGTGGAAAGAGCAACTCTGGCTTCCAGTGCCATTAGTGGGTTTAATCTTGTGTTATGTGTGTGTGTGTGTAGTTTACAGATGGTTTGTTTCACTATAATTAGTTTCTTACATGTTTCGTTGTTTTAAGAATAAGGCCTCGTATCCAATGGCCCTTTAATAAGATGTTTATGTTTTCGTTGTCATGATGGTAATAAAGATGATGTTTTATTATTAGTTTGTGGGTGGATGCTTGTTTCACCATGATGATGTCACACTTCATTATGAATAAATATAGGATCTTCATTTATTCTGTCTCTTATATTTATTTTTTTTCCTAAATTAATTTAGTTACTTTATAATCTGATATATAGTATTTTAACGAAATGACATGACATTTTTCAAATTAATCAATTTATATTGTTTTTAATCTATCTAACTTAGTTAAGTGGCCTTTTTTATTAAAGATAGGGAAGAGTATTAAATTGAAAATAGGAAAGATGATTTTATTGGAATATACTCTCTGAGGATGGAAGAATTCAGATGCACATGTGCCTTAAAAAAGATATATCCATATTTCATAGATGGACAACTCCATCTTTTAATAACATCACTTGAACTATCTGAGTATACGAAGTTACATTTTGGTATTATGAAGTGATTTGGAAAACAAATCTACTAGATTTTCGTTTGAACATATTTCCTGGATTATAATTTCAGCTCTTTTTTAAAGGTTACGAGTGTAGAAGAACTTTAATGAGATAATTTTTGCTTTATTGTCCTTAATATAACTTTCTATTTACATAAACAAATATAAAAAGAAACGAATCCAAGAATTTTAGGAAACATCAGTACAAAGAAAGAAAAACCAAGAAACGTCGCCTCTCAATTTCTCATGCTATGCAGCGTTTCACTGGAAAGAAAACAAGAATCATATATTTGCATAAATAAGAACCATGCATATGGGAAACAAAAACTTGCACATGCGCAATAAATTTTCGAAAGTTTTTGTTATTTTCCATATAAGATCAGTACAAGCACTGTGCAAGAAAAGGTGACTTTGCAACCCGTTTTAAGGACAATATCATGTTTTTAAAGTAGTTTTTAGGGCTTCTTTGAAAGCTATTCCCAAAACTTAGGTTTGATTACAAAACTTAGATTTTGATCTAAAACATAGGTTTTGTTCAAGCATAAAAAATTTTCAGAAAAGCTATTTTGATTATAAAACCTCGGTTTGAAACCTAGGTTTTGAAACATAAGTTTTCTATTTCCTACTTTTTCCTTTTTCCTAATTTTTTCTCTTTCCCCTTTCCTACTTTTTTCTTTTTTCTCGTTTTCATCTTTCCTACTTTTTCTTTTTTTTTTTCTCTTGCTTCTTTCCTACATACTTTTTTCCTCAAAATCTGTAAAAGCTAATAGCTTCCCAAATATAAAAGATATTTTTCAAAATCTAGGTTTTGCCTCGAATTTTATAAAAGCTATTTTCCAAAATCTATTCTCCAAAATTTAGGCTTTACCTTAAAATCTGTAAAAGATATTTTCAAAATAGCTTTCCAGCCCTTTCACTGAGGTCATGATGGAAGATATGTTGTAGCACTTTTATCAACCTACACACTAAAATCTTTTCCACCATCGGCTCACTTGATCCATGGCTCCATATCAGCTTCAAACACAGATCACTGTTCCTAAGGAATACCACGGCTATCTGTTTACCTCATGAGGCTCCGTGCAGCTAATCATTAAATATTAGCTAGCCCTGCCACCACAGTATGAGAAGACAAAAGGGCAAGCCACACTATGAAAAGACAAATGCAAGACCGCTTTCAACCTTTTCGGGTATTGTGCACAATTGCTTTCCCCTTCTCATCAGATTTTTCTCTCCAAAACCATCTTAGGCTCTGTTTTGGTTAGCCCACGCTTACCGAGATAAAATTTCTCTCACATATTTACTTTGAAATCTGTGTCCGTTCTCCCAACGGACTATCCAAACACACATTTGATCCGCTTGTATATCCCTTGAATGCATCCTTCGCTCGAAATCTGGATCGAAGCAAAATGCTTTCCCCTTCCCTCCATTTATCTATATTTCTGGTTATATTTCAAAATTCAAAATTTGAATTTGAATGTCGTACTCATCAATTTATCTTCACGTGCATCTCATCTCTCAGATCTCATCTCTCACTCTCTCTTCGTAGTCTCAGCGCTCACCGTCCCTTGTCTTCTTCTCTCGCCGTCTCTCCTCCCTCAAGATGCCACCGGTTGTCTCTCTTCCATTTCAAATGCCAAAACCCCCTTCTTTCTAGGTAGAGGTATTTTCTGCTTCGTTAATCCAGTCTCTCTTCCATTTCAAATGCCAAAACCCTCACCAACCCTTTTCCTGAGCTGTGTGATTCGAAGAGTCGACGATGGAGTTTCCCCTCACTTCAAGAACCTGACTCGCACCGGCTAGCTTGCTGTTCTCTCTCGCGATGCGATGAACCCCCCAGCTCCACCATCTTTGCTCCGAAGCCTGGGTTGTGAAATGTTGAGCTCCGTACACTCCATGACTCGCACCGGCCAGCTACTGGACCGAAGACGTGATTTAAATCAGACAAAAAGAATACATGAGACATTAAAACTGTGTGATGATCGAAGATGGTTTCTGTGGTCTCTCTCTATCTCTCTGTGATGATGATATTTTTTCAGTTGTAGTGAGGAGGAAGCCAAAAAGAAAATATACTCTGTGGCTCCTACGCCGTATATAGGTTTTGGTGCCAAGATTTCCGAAGAGCTTTCAGCAAAAATGAAAGGTACGGCTCCATTGATTGATTGTTTCACTTTTTTCTGAATTTTTTGGTTGCTTTGCGAAATTATCCTATTTGAGTTGTTGTGGTGCATTTACGTTTTACTCATGTTGGGAATGCTAATTTGCTGATTTTGACTGTATTACGATAATAATTGTTTGCAATCTTATCATTGGAATATTTATTAGCTTGATGTTAGAGCAACATTATCAGTCACTCTGATGAATTTTGAGCTCTAAATGAGAATTGCAAGCATTTTTGTAAGTGTTTCATTCCACATATGCTTATTATCATTTGAAAGTTTTCTGCCTTAACAGGGTTGCCTGGTGTTCTTTAGGTATTGTCGGATTCATATATGGATATTCGCAACAAAGATTATGGAGGTGTGTGGACGACTTTATCATGGTTTTTTTAATCCCTTTTCTTTTGTTAACTTTGGTTGTCATGAACAATTTTGTGTGGATTTCAGGTGATTTATTTGTTGATGGGAAAGTAATCCCTAGGCCGCAGTTTAGGTTTCAGAAGTCTGAAGAAAAACAACCGAATGAAGGTGGGAGTGATATATACAAGGGAAGACCACAACGGGGTAGATCACGGCATGAAGGGAACATGGCTCCTTTAAGGCACAGCAACAGAAACCAAGGTCGGAGACCATGAATAGCTATGAGCCAGCTTCAAGTGGTGGAGAGAAGGAATAGAATTTGAAGCTTAAGACCATCTACGTATTAGAACCAACTTTCTTTCAATGGAACAAATTAAGTACCTTAGCTTTTATTTTTCTTATGATCCTCATTGGTGACTTGAGCTGCGTTGAATGAGGATATTTATGACTATCTATCGGACATATTGAATTGTGTGTAAAGTATCATGTGTTCTATGCCTTTTATTTTTTTAGCATCCTTGCAGATTTCCTATACTTACAATTTTGAAGCTGCTTCTCTCAATCCGTTGGTGAACGTCACTTGTCTTTGTTATTGTTTCAAGCCTTCCATCCCCCATCATAATAATGCTTGAGCTTGATAAATTTGTATGCATAATGCATGGCTCAATCTCCAATTTGTAGCCACAACCATGGATGTGCATAATCTTGATAGCCTGCTGGACTAGATCTGACCCAAGCAAGCATGGCCTAATCTGGCCCCAAAAAGACAAACTTGAAGACAGGCGAAAAATGATCTCCTATTGGCCCTGAGGTCCAAGCAGAGCAGGTAGTTCATCTTGGTTTTTGACTAAACGATTTTTTGATACTCTATTTTTATTTCGTTTTTATTCCCATGTTAATTTTTGCCTGGCAATGGAAAAACTGTGTTAATCATATTTTGTTTTTGGAAGTTTCATTGAACCCCACTATGATTTTGGTTTGCTTGACAAGTTTTTCCTATGCCTCTTGCATTCGGCAGTATACTCCCTCTATTAAGGAGAACATTGATTTAATTGGCTGTTAGATTTGTTATCCTCTCTGCTCACCTTTCTAATCAACATCAAGTCTGTATTCAATTGATACTCTTGTGACCACAGAAGGAGCCTTCTCCCTGATCTATTTTCCCTTTTCCCTTTTGCTTCCTTCTGTATCGTATCCTATATTCCTCCTCACATGATTGATGATGCTATGTCTGCTCCAGCTTACGTTATCATGTTTTCTTTTTTTTGTTTAACTACTTATTCACAGCTAATTTTTTTTGAGTTCTATGATAATTTTGAGTTTTTGGACTTAATAATTTGGACAACTTTCCACAGCAAAACTAGGGTGTGCCTTTGTTTCCTTTCCCCTCCCCCACTCCCTTTTACATTTAGGTAATTTTTATAATTTTATTATATTATTGTGTAAATAATGATGATTATGCATGTATTTGCAGCTATCGGACCAACTACTTCCTTTTGATTGTTTCTGTTCTCAGTAAGTGAACATAATTCATATTTGTTTTCATTTCCACTTGATTTATACCTTCCCTACTCGAACTTTTACGTTTTGATTGTAGTATTGGGTTTTCTTCGGAGGCCACTAGCCATTTTAGCTGCATTGCTTTCAGCACTCAGACTTGCTTTTCTAAATGACAGGATGGTGAAACGACTGCCTCTCTATTACCCCATAGGTGGTGTTTAATTGATTTCGTGAATAATGTAGTCTATTGTTATTGTACTATTGTCCCGGAAGATATTTTTCCTTAAATGATTTAGGATATTGCTGCCATATTAGGCATTGGTCATCTGACCTTTTGTTCTGATATCAAAACAAGTCATGTTTCATGTCACCATAGCCTATGGTATTTTGGTTTTATATATGACAGTTTAATGCCTCATGTATTCAATCATGTATGCATTTGTGTGTCTGAGTGTTTTTTTTTTGGGAGATGCATAGCCAGAGTATGAAAAAATTTGGCATATTAGAATTTTCAGTGAGTGTAGGTAGTTTTTGTTGAACTTGATTTTTAGGATCTTGGATTAGGCACTTTAGATGGTTTAGGCCTTAGGGAAACAAATTTTACTGTCTTATTGCATTTTTTAATTATTGTAAAGTGATGCTCAGCAAGTCTCTCTAATTCCCTATAGTCAGCAAGTCTTTTTGAATTATTGTGGAAAACTTGATATCAGTCTTTCTCTAATTCCCTATAGTCAGCAAGTCCTTGAATTTTTTCATCTCTAACTTTTTTTGCGGTTACATAATGTCTTAAATTTTCATCTCCTTCATTTATTTGTGTTTATTTGTGAGTTCTCGATTAGTTTCTGAATTCTTTTATATCTTAAAGTTCTGATTTGTTTGCTTCAGGGAGCATCTGCTGCTCCCAAGAGATCTGTAAGGGCATTAGAGTCATCGTTGTCTGTGGTAGTTGGTGGGCTAGATAGCCTGCCTCACGAATATATCGGTGGATCGATCACTCCCACTCTTATAGATAGTTTTGAAAGTCCTGATTTGAAGGTATGGTTTATAATAGATAGGAAATCAATTTTTAATTTATTTTGCTTTCTTTGATATTTGAATATTACAATATCAAAGAAAATGAAATTCAGAGAATGTAGCTTGTGAACTGTGTCGTCATGTGTTAATGTTTTTTGGAGTTGTTGTAACTTTGTTAGCCTGTCCTTACTCTGAATTTGATTTAATACATGCCTACAGTAATGACATGTATTGCTCAAAGATACTTTCTTGAATCCCATGGCAATGTAATCTGCTAAGCAGTAGCGTCAATATGTGTGGGTTTTGGTTTTGTTGTAAGTTTACGAGTCTGTTATTATTATATATTACGTTTCATCGTGAGACATCTGATATATATGGAATAGTTTATGAATTCTTGAACATTTGCCAACAGTGATGAACAATAATATTTAACTATATAACTGGTTGAAGTTGTGGGATATTATACTGAATATAAATGATTGTAGGGAAATTTTATTTTTGGGATACAATTTGATGTTTGCAGTTCCAATTGGTGAGCAAAATGCTTTCAATGTAATTGCATATCATTTGGATATTATGCAATAGAGTCCATAGTTGATTATTAAATGTTAACTTTTTTGTTACACAACTAAATACTTTGTTTTGACAGTGTTGGGGTTAGTTATATAATTATATTGTATTGACGGTAATTATGAAGTGATATCTTTTTTAAAATACAAGAAAATGAAATCTATCCGCGTATCGCGCGGGAAGTAAATTCTAGTTGAAATAAAAAGTGAGGACACCAAAAGAAAAGCATGCATAGAATAGTCTTTTCATTATGTTATTCCACCGTCCATTTGGTACAAAGAAACTGAAAGCATATTAGATATCTATATTATATGTGTGTGTTTGTGTAGAGGACCACATGAAAGTCTTGAAAGAAAGGTTACTGTTCCTTAAAATTATGTATAAAGCCAACCATTTAGTATTCACCTTCCACAGTTGGAAAAGAGACACAGCCTAGTTCCTTTTGACTCTCCTAATGTTGTGTGTTCTGGAATTGGACCACAAAACAACAAAGAAGAAGAAGAATGAATGTTGTTCAATTCATGTAAGTGAAGGCAAGCTATCATATGAAGCATCAACTTTTTCCTTTAATTTCTTTTTTGCCCCTTGTTCTTTTCATAAATGTAGCAGTGAGACTTTTGGAGCACAGATTAAGAAAAAAGATTGAACTCAAATGAGACAAGTTTACTTCAAATTTTAAAGCCTAAGAATGATGCTATGTCATTGAAGACATTTTCTACAAATATCTGATACATTACACATAGTACTATTAATTAATCCAAATTTGTTCATTATCAGACTCTCTCCACTCTTTAATATAAAATCAAGCTAACTTTTTTAAAGAAATTAATAAAGTTAACTAAATTGCTTAATTATGATATATGCAAAGAAACACTTATGTGTATTATTAGATGATCTTTCAGTTTATAAGTTAAATAAATTAGTTTTAGAAAAATAATAAATATATCAGTTAATTAGTTTTTTTAGTCTCTCTAAAAAAGTTAATTGACTTCTACATTAAAGATTGAATGTAGTATCAGCTAAAATAATATATGCCTCTCATTTAGACTAGGTCTTGCTTTCGAGGGATGGAGAGAAGAAAAAAGCGAAGTCAGAAGCATATGTGCATGCAATAAAGGATTGAATCAATAATGTATTCAAAGCAACAAATAAAAAACACATCACCTAACGAGGGTGCCAAACTTGAAAGATCCACTCATTTTTTTTTATAATTATTTAAAGTGGGTATTTCAAAAGTAACAATTTTTAAAAAGTGGGTTGGGCTCTTCATACTTGAAGAACTACACTTTTGGGATTAGGGTAATTATGGGATCAAATAGAGAAACATGTACATCTTAAACATGCTTTTTTTTTCAAGTTCAAACTTTGAATGATGAAGTGGAGAAGTCAGAAACAGAGGCCACTCACAAAGCAAAGTGGATGTGTGTAATTAACTTATGGATGAATTTTTTATTTATTATATTGGTATGTTCATTGAAAATAAGAAACTTCATTCAAAGGTTGCATTTGTTTATTTACATGGAAAAATCATGGCTTTTTTAAGGTGATGAATACATTGATTCATCATTTTGATTTGTTTAAACAATATTCAAGTTCCATTTGTTTAATCAAATCAAGGGTATAGGAATAACCTTTGTTTAACTTCTAGAACTTGGATTTGACTATTTTTCATAAAAATTAATGATCAATACAATTTTTGATATATCAAGTTTGTTATTATTTTAACTTTAATTAAGCAAGTTTCCAACAATAATTTTTGATTCTTCAAATTTCATTCCATTTAAAAATTAATCCCTATAATTTAATACATACCTAGATCATTTTACTCATGGAAAGACTAAAACTCATGATTTGAAAGTTGATAAACTAAAAATTGTATTAACCTTAAAAACAACTAACAAGATCGAATGAAAACTCTTTTCAACTCTTGCTAGTTCACCAATTGAAAACTTGGGTACCACAAAAATAACACTTCTTTATATAAAAAGACAAGTTATATTAAGATAAAAAGAGGACTACCAAACTTGCAATAATAAGTATTTTATTTCTAATTATTTTTAATAAAAATATATCTGTAATGATAATAATATGATCTTTACAGTTAATTTTAAATTAATATTTTTATAATAGCATATTTTTATTTTTTTAATAATTCTATAAGAACATTTTCCCATGGATATTAATGAAATAGCATAAAATCTATTTGGATGAGATTGTAAAAAAATTAACCGCCTCCAAAGAAGCCCCGAATTGGAGGCGAGGCAAAATAGAGGTATAGGAGGAGAGGGTAGATTTAGACTCTCCTAGGGGAGGAGAGCATCCCCCCCCAATCAAATACACCCTAAGGCCCATCCGTTAGGGCATACTGACTTGAAGGATAATAAGGTAAATGGGCACGATATCAAAATATCTATGAAACCAAATACAAGAAAACAAGAGAAACCCATAAATGGCTGGATGCTTGACTTGATGGATAAGAGACTGCAAAATAGATATCCTATTACTGGAGAGTGAGATCATTTCTCATGTTATTGCTGTTATAAGAGAGTCTACAAGAGAACAAAATTAATGGGCGTTGAGTGTAGCGGAAGGAATCAATCTCTCACAACATGGTTAATCAAGATTTTAATCTCCATTAAGAGAGATATTCACATTTAATGTTTAACAGTGACTCGAACGAGATTGTCCGGGGAAAAACATCCTAACACATAATAGAGGCCAACACATAGCATGTCGCCAAGGAACACAACCACAAAGGCTCAATGAACATGATATCGAAATATGAAAAGGACAACTATCAAGGAAAATACGATAATAAAAAGGAGCAATGTTACCATAGCATCCTCAATGCAACATTGCTCCGACTGCAATGAGGATAAGATTGGACTGTCGTGGTAAATCAAGTCGAGCTTTTGAAAGAGGAGAGATAAGTAGATACACCACCATTTTCAAACTCATCCCACCACTTAAAACAGTTGATAGGAGGAGAGATATTGGAATTGTTTAGATTAGTGATAGAAGTTATGCTTTCTAATATGATTTACGGTTTACGTAGTTAATGTAAATGGTTTTATCTCAACTTGTATAACCATGATTTTGTAATACTATGGCAAATATGGTCATTGCTGTTCAATGCACGGGGAAGTAGACGGCCTTGTGAAGCAGCAAATGGTGCTTCAGCTCGAAAAGCATTCCATTCCTCTGAGGTTAAGTCTCAGGTTCTCACAAAAGAGAACGAGTTCCAATAATGTCCTTCTCATGAATGCTGTTAATGTAGAGAGGGATTAAGAAAGGTTATCAAAATTCCGCATTGAAGATTGTGAAAACAATCAGTTGATTCTAACTAGCTTCCTCAGTCTGTATAAATCAATAAAATCTGAGTTACATGAAAACAATTTTTTATACTATCAGGTTCCTGTAAAGTTAATAACTTGCCATACTTTCACCTTACGGATTTTATCATCTTCCCACTCCAAAACTAAAAGGTTTGTTGCAAAACAAAGAACAAATGCTTTACAAGCTTTGCCTGAACTTGAGCTAGTTTAGTATGGAGCAGATGGGGCCAAAGAAAAGAAATACGGCAAGGGAAAAACATGGTACAAATATGGCACAAATCAAGAAGGGATTTCAAACAATCCATCTGATCAGAAGACTGCATGAACTCCAATATAGCATAAAAATTAACAGGGGATACAAACAGAGCAAGGCTGAAACTTAATTAAAAAACATACAAGTTAGAACTTAGAATCCCATCATCTCCAACAGACTCCGTATTATACATGTAGCATTCCTTAAGAATCTATTACAACAGTATAGGGATACATCCCTTGGCCATAGCTAAAAGGACTACAGTAAGTTAATGATTATTCCAATTTGAAACAAATTATGCCGAGCGAGTCCTGACCCCTGAGCCATGGCTATGGAGCTTGACCAGTTCATGAATATAATCTCGAGCAAATGTTGAATGTATCCCACAACAGTAATCAGATAGAAGCCACATTTTTTAGGGAAGAAGTCATATACTGCCAGAGCAGGAATTATCTATGGCTTCAAACTTGTTTGTAGAAAAGAACATATGCTTGATCATGCAACACCTTGTTTTCTCCTATGGCAAAGACCGATGCGTCATCAAACCGTAGCCACTGACCATTGGAGTATCGTGCATCGGCCGTGTAGTGACCCTTTGAAGGATCCCTTCCATGGTGAGTTATTGTAGCAACAAGCTCGTATCTTCGACCCTGCCAGAAGCATAAAAGTTGATCATAAGATTTGCCCTTTCCAATTGCATAAATACTTGCCTATACAAAATCTCTGAAGTGACCAGATCAGTTGTGCTCAAAACAAAATGGAGGGGATTCAGAGAAACATCGCATTACCTCAGTAGTTGGTGATACAAGCAGATCACGACCCAACATCAACTCAAGAGGAAAATGTACTGGCTTATGCAACTTAGTGCTGCCCTGGCTTCCATAGCTAAATCGCATAAGGTGCAATATCATTATCTTGGAAAGACTCTGTATCTGTAGAGATTTTCTTGCAGCCACAACGCCAGCCTGAAAGATATTTGTGATTATTAAAACATCATCGATACAAGTAGAAAGCATATAAACCAACCCAACGAAAAGATACAAAGCCTGTCTCGATACAAGAGGTTCAATAAATTCCAAAATTTCCAAGCAGTGTCAGTTATAATAATGGCCAATTGTAAGGCCACCAACAAATGCACATCAATCTGTTGATCCAAAGAGATTGGATATAAAGGCAAATTCAGAATCATCAAATGATCCTTGCGCAAAATTGAAAATGTAAACAAGAAAAAATCCAAATCACAGGGAGTTGAGAAATGTAAATTGACATGTAAAAAGAATAATCAATAATATAGCTCAAGATGTCTCTCAACACACTATTCATCTTTCAATAAAACAAATAAAGATACAATGATATAACACATTGATATTGGAAGAGAGAGTAGGAAAATCACAATGATCAAGATAATATGGAATTAAATATTCGATCTAAATCTGATACCATATCTAGCATCCACACCTTTCCAGTAACTGATGTTCGAAAACCTTCAAGAGTTTCAGGTGCAGAAAACAAGCGAAGTGCATCCTCAATGGTGTTAACGGCATCAGGGTAAATATCAACATGAAGCAAAAGATATGGTTGAATAGTGGCAGAAGCTCGGTTTCCTGAACAATAAATAGACAAAAAATGACACAAATATTTCTTAGGGACCGTTTGATACGCAAAATGAAATGGAATAAAAAGGAAGATAAAATTGAACAGGCAAGTTAAAAGATGAGAATTAATATTATAAGAGGTCATTCGGAAGAGCTAAAATAGGAGTTGCACGACCACATAAACTATACAATATGATGCAACTCAAAGACCAGACAAAGTGTACTTTCCTATTCAACCCTCCTTTGAACTAAACTCTAGAAAACATCTCAACTATTTAAGATATCCATTTTCTTCTTCTGTACTAGTAACTCTGATGTTTCATATCAATCCTACTAAGAATTCAACAGTCACACATCCAGCTCTATCAAACCAATCAAGATGTAGTACAGAAGTCTTACTAATTATTTAATATTAGAATACACACACACACACACACACACACTCTTTTTCAAGATATTTCGTACCTCTAGCTCTCACCAAACTTCTTAATTGCCCTCCAAATATTTCACTTAATTCAGAAGGAAGGAAGCTTTGAGTCCTTGTGACAGCAGATTTGTTTTTTGGTCCCACTGTCTCCCACTCATCATCTTCCACGGAACAAACTAGGGATGAGTTGCCCCCATTAATACTTGACTGTCCTTCAAGCTTCAGTAATTCATTGTGCATTTGATCCATTACAAAGCTCAGAAATTCCTGAGCGTCTTCCTGCCTGGAAGGAGCATCCAAAACCAAAAGTTGTAGTAAAGCTTTTACAATACAAGAGCCAATTATTTCATGCTCAGCCATGTGATTTCCACACCTCTAAATTACTACAGAACTACCCAAATTGAGTATAAAATAATGGCAAGAATATAAACATTATAATTTATAGCAATACAAAAATACAAGCATATCACAAATAAGGAGACAGCGAGGGGTTAAAAAGAAAGGCTCTTAAGATTGTATTTCTACGTTTATACTACTCTAGTCAAAGAATATATATAAAACTCAGGGAGATTTATTGTGTGCACATAGTGAAGATATTTAGCAAATGGTTACAAATTTTAAAATAGTTAAAAAATGGTCTCATTGAAGCGCATGGTGTTGTCACTTGACAACCCCTGATAACACCAAGTGTTGTATTAACAACACCTCGTGTTGTCAATGGGACCATTTTTTAAATATTTTAAAATTTGGAACCATTTGATAAATAAATCCCTTATTCGGGACTCAACAGTAAATCTCCCTAAAACTCATGTTCAAAATCATGTATTTCTACTCCCAATTCACATATTAGAGCGGAAATCCATTTCACAGTCATTTTCTTACTGTCAATGTTTTTAAGCTGCTAGTTGCCCCATGACATGACCAGAAAAGACACAATCCTGATTACTAATATCTTCAGTAACATAATTTAAGTAGTAGAAATAGCAAAGAAACGCTGAAGAACAAGAGAAATGATTCTAGAAGGAAAAACACATAAAACCCAACTCTCACATACCTTGGTCTTCCGGTTATACCATTTGGCACATCTGGAGTAAAATTTTTCAGAACCGCTTCAAACATGACCGGGCAAAATGGCCTTCCCGTCTCAAGAGCAGCATCTTTCTTCTTTAAATTTGTGCCATTTGGCATATCAAATTGAACAATAAACTCAACAAATGCATTCAATGTGGGATAGCCGGCCTAATAAAGAGCAAAGACAGAAGAGACCATAGTTAGAACTTGACATCATAAAATATCAATTAATTAGATGATTTTATTTTTCTGTTTCTTCAAAGTAGAGAAGTCAAATAATCAAGTAATAAGTCCAAAAATTAACACCAATCATTTTTTTTTAATCCGGCTTTCGAATCTTTCTTTCATAAGTGCCACACAAATAAGTTCAGCTAAAGCGTTCATGCAGCAGTGGATGATCATGTTAGAATAAAACTATCCATGCGTATTTGTTTTCCAAATTAAGCTTTTGAGTTGAAGTGATGCTAACCTTGGGAATGTTGCGGCTTCTTAATTCTTGCAAAAGCTGAACAAAATGAGAGCAAGATAAGAGAGCTTGTACAGTTGCATTCAGGAAGCACAAGTTTCCAGAGTTAATAAGGCCTCTAGGAAGTAGCTCTTTAGGGAGTGTGACGTGCCCATTTGATGCATTCTTAGAGTCTTGATCAAGACTTCCATTGTTGTCCACATGCTTCAGGCTTCCAATATCAGAATCATCCAGTTTCAAACTTGCAAACCGATTCAAGGGGCCATCTAAATCAGACGGCACAGTGTACGAAACATTTTCCTTTTTAACTGCATTTACATCAACTGTATCCGTGGGACCAGTTAAGAGATTGGCAACGCTTCCATTCTCTTTTATAATTCCTGATACTCCAGGTAAATTATTACCGACTGCATTAACATTATTCACTCCATTGCACTTATTCGGTGATACTTCAGGTACAGCATCACGGACTGTACTAACATTCTTCGCTTCACCACACTCACGACACTGAGAGGTAAGAGCACTATCAGATATTTTTGTGGATTTTGGCAACTTGCTTGATTCACCAGCAACACCAACCGAAGATCCTTCTGTTGAAAAATTCAGAGAACCAAATTGCAGCTGATTCTTCTGTACAGGCTTTTTATTCCCACCAGAAGCCTGTTTTTGTAGCAATGATCTGGTTTCATCTTCAGAAAATGATCCAAATAACAGCACCTTCTGAGGAAAAGCACATAGCCGGAAAAAATGTAAACAATGGTCAATTAAGAACGGAAAAAATGTAAACAATGGTCAATTAAGAAAAATACTTTGAACAAATATCATAACAAGTTGTCACGAAAATTGAAATCCCAGATACGGATATACACAGAAATAGATGAAAAGGAAACTTGACTGCTATTTCTATAAGCAAAGTAAGCTCGGTGACCAAACAAATAAACCTTTCTCTATCAATCAAAATCAGTATACATACACAACAATTTAACTCAACCAACAAAAAGTATATAAAAAAATAAGTAGAGGAAAATTACATTATCAAAATGGAAAGTGCAATCAAACCAAATATGACCAGTTTCAAACCAATCACGAGATAAAACAACAAAACAACTGAATCGGGAAAAAAATTAACTTCAGAAACTAGCTGCAAAACATTCACGTTAATGATGTAATGTGAATGTTATCTCCAAAGTCAATCTAATATTCAATTTTCGTCTCTCTTAATTCACCAATCAGATACACACCTTGACCATAATCCATAAACACAAAAGAATGAGAATTTCCCAAACATGATAGTCAAATTATTTTTTAAGGGAAAAAGTCACACCTTTGGATCACTCATGCTGCTAAACAGATCGAATTTCGCAAACCCGGAAAACCCAAATTAAATATTAATCTTCCGCTATAAGGGTTGTGCATAAAAGAGGAAACAGAATCAGAAAGTAGGGTTTTTTGGGACCCTGATGTAGCAGCCCATAAAGAGACGGTAATTGAAGACATTAAAGGAGGAAAATCTGGGCAAGAGTTGAAGAGAGAGAGCATTTAACAGAAGAACCCTCTCCTTTTGAACCTCGGTAGCTAGATGGAGCATTGACAAAGAGAAGATAGAAGGACAAAGGAGCGATAAGCGAGTCGGTTTAGTTTAGGGTTACGTGAATGGTTTTGTTTTATTTTTTTCAAGGCTAGGACTATCAACGGTGGATCACTGGCTCTAGCATTCGGCTGCTGTTTAGCTACTGCCTTCTCTCTCGTTGGCTGAAAAAAAATACACATATATATACAGAATATGTAATATAAATTATCCATTATTGATTATACTTTTAGGAGTATAAAAATACATATATCTAGATCGGATGATAAAATTTAAGATAAATATCCATTATTGATTCTATTTTTAGGAGTATAAAAACTCATTCAATATTATTTTTCTATAAAATGAAATGATCTCATTTACATGTTCAATATGTAATATAAATTTCAATACATATAGCTAGAGACATACCTTATACATTTTGAATTCCAAGCGTTTCTTGTGTTTGTATCTCTTCAGGTTCCACAATCTTTTGCGTTCTTGATTCCGATCATGAGGAGCCAACCTTCTTTGATCTACTCCCTCTACCGGTATTCACGTGAACAATTTCCAACAATAACAGTGTGTTAACACCTCTTATATCTCACTCTTTCTAGGGTTTCTGTAAGTAACAATCAGAATCGAATGAAGTACCTCTCTTGCTCATGAGTCCTAATATTTATAGAACTCATGAAGAGCTTCTAGAATCTACGATTAATCTTTAAAATTCGAATTCAAATCTGAAAAGATATTCAAGATTAATCTTTATTAATCTTGAAATTTGAATTTTCAAAAGGATATTCAAGATCAATCTATATTAATCTTGAAAATCAAAATTTGAAATTTAAAAGATATTCAAGATCAATCTTTATTAATCTTGGAATTCGAAATTTGAAATTCAAAATGTGAAATTTAAATTTTGCAATTTTGATTTAAATTAATATGATTTGATCAAATCATATCCATATAATTAATGCAAATAGTGAACTAAATAATTTAATTTATATTTATAAATTAAGTCTGAATATTAATGTTAGTTATTTAATTTATCAAATAAATTAAATACTAACATATAATATTATTGTCATTTCGAATATATATATATAATTCGAATAAACCATAGAATTAAAGCTCTTATTGTGACTCACACTTTAGTGAGGAGTCGGCCTAGACCCAGAAGGGAGGCTATGATTTATTGTGACTCACACTTTAGTGGGGAGTCGGCCTAGATCCAGGAGGGAGGTCAAGATTTATTGTGACTCACACTCTAGTGGGGAGTCGGATTGAGTAATATGGAGGAGTAGGATGGAGGGATCATTTGTGCATTCTAATTTTATCGAATAGAAAACGCTATTTTGTTTGAATATTGTATATTAGCACTGCTTCACTGACTTATAATTTCGTATTGTATATTCTATGAATTGATTATTGGTTACTGGGACTTTATGTCTCACCCTATCGATATATATTTTTTTTCAGGAGAGGCTTGAAGGGAAGTAGCCAACAGTTTGATAATAGCTATCACTATAGGCTAAATAGCTAGATTATCTTAAGGAGAAATGTATATTGCCAAACTTTAGGGCTTGCATACTCTGATTTGTTTGTCCTTATGTTTATTTCGGGATATTCTATTTATGGGTAACAATCTGTCTTTTGATACTCTAACTTGTTAGGTATCCATTTGAGTATTATTTATGGACCCGCATGTTTAAGTGGAAGACTAAATATTGTTGACTTTTGTGGCCTTTAATGGTGACTTATGGGCGAGCTTTGTATCCTAGGTCGGAATGATACTGTAAATTGTGAATGGTTTGTGGGTTGGGTGTCTCATCATAACTTTTGTACCCTAGACCTTGAGCATTTAATAATTAATTGTTTTAAATGTCTGGGTTGTTTGAGATTATAAATAGTATCAGAAAGGATTGTAAATGGTGTCAGAAGGAATAATGAGTTATCTAATTAAACAGAAATATATTATATGATTAATTGTTTAGGAGGTTACAGCTAGACTCAATATTAGCCCACAAGTCGCAAGCGGTCTCTGGTAAGACATTACGATTACCCAAATCATATGGGAATCGTTAACATAATACAACCTTTCATGCAATCACATCACATCCATTTTGTCACACGGTATCTCGGTCAAGGATGAGGCATGGATGATCCTATTCTTGACCATTACTTTCTTGATTCTTGAGTAGCCTGATCAAGAAAATGAAAACTCAATTTCATTACAGTATCGCCATCCATTTCTCAGATTCACGCATCGAGGGCCCAGCAATATCTCTCAACTAATGTGAGGGATGAATCCCATATTGATGACTCACATTCCTCTGCATGAAAGATCCTTAAGCTCGATTATAGCCTTTATCATCACCCGGTCAAAGGTGACTTTTAACTAGGTCAAAGCTCAATGACTCTCATATAGGAGTCCATGATAATCTCAAATCAAAGGGCTTTGTGATGTAATTACATATGAAATAAACTTATGACTTAATCCATGTAGCTTTCTCATAGCGGGTCGGCCCAGCATTTTGTACTCTTACAAGTGCCTATGACTTTGACTTGTATCTCCATACCTTATCAAAGTCATATTAGTCTTACTTTATCTATGCTCTCGCATAGATAACAAACTTGGGACATTTAAGACAATATTCATAATTCGTCTATGGATGCAATTATTATAACAAATATGCAAAAGATATGATAATTAAATGGAGAAAATACATTAAAATAAATAATGCTTGAAGTAAAATTATTAACCCATGGGCATTATTTCCGCATCAAGTTTCCTTATAGACATAGCTTGCTGTCATGAGAGGTGTATCAGTATTAAGAACTTCAATTTCTCGAAAATTTCCCTCTCTCCCTTAATCTTCCATTTCAAACTGCTACACCCTACGAATAAATTGCACCCGCCTGAAAGCAAAATCATCCCACCCCAGTTGCTCCCCCACCTGTAAAGTTTTGATCTTTTTTGTTTTTTAATTTCTACAAGGCTTTGAATGACTCCCGAGGCTCTAAATTTGGCAAAAATGATGGCTACCATTCACAAGAGGACAATTGCTCTTGTGAAACATCCGAGTCCCTTGCAAAACATGGTTGGGATGGAAGTTCTCATGGATGGGATTCTCAGAACGCTATGGCTAGTGATAGTGACGATCAATGGGAAAGTAGAGTAGGGAACTGTTGAAGAAAACCCAGAGCCTTGTATAATATATGGTTTGTATCAAAATTCGATTTTGGCCGTCTGTTTGTAGAATATATGGATTTTCTGGATGCGATTGTGATGTTTTTTCTTGATTTTGTCAGGAAACTATCATATATGTGTGTGTTATTTTGTGGGGGAGCTTTAACAGTTGAGGAAGGGCGCAGGAGAAAAGAAAGCGTATAGAGAAGGATGAGGGAAAATCAATGGGCTATGAAGTGGAATCTTTAGTGGTGCAAATAAAGTGAAATTTGGTTTTCTTTGCGAATAATCACACATCCAAGGGCATACAATTGTATTGTTTGAATTTTGTAGTTTAGGAGTTTATTTGAAATGATTTACAATTGGTACAAGAATAGAATTGTGAATTGGAATTGTGTCGTCCGTTTAGGAACGTGATAGAGAAATATTTTTACGTAAACCGAAGTAAACATATAAAGAATATCATCTTATTTTGTAGAAAAACATTATTGAACACGCGTTTAGTATTTGAAAACGAGAAGCCAAACAAGCCCATTGACTTCAAGAAGTAAAGTTATCGTTACGTTTGATGGAATTGTCAATATTTTACGAAAAAGTCATCAACCAACTCAACGAACAACACAGGCACCCGAGGGAAATCATTGTTCACAACATGGCTCTCCGATGTGGGGTTGAGGATTTGCCAAGTGGCGTGAAGCTATTGGGTGGATTCCTCTCGTGCCCATAATTCTAGGGTTCAAAGCCAATCGGATATGAGGCAGAGGAAGGTGGTGAACATGAACAGTGTGTGCCGGCGTTGTTATGGAGGCTGGCATACTCGTCGGAAAGTGAGAATGCTAAGAAAATCTTGAATCACTTGTTTTTGTTTTCTCACTTAGAAACTTGTTTGGTTTTTCCTAGATTGAACTCACTATTTGCACTTATGAGTTATAACAACACAGATGGCTTTAACTAGTAAGAGGCTGATTGCAGACATATGCTCTTGAATGGGGGAAAACTTCATAAGATATATTTGGTTTCCATTTATTTAAATTTGTGCTCATAAGAAAATTACTAGCTTTCGTAATTAGTATTAGCGTCGCTCTATCCTTTTTGTGGAGATTAAG
>JANTPZ010092180.1:0-19145 GCA_025593235.1 Vachellia pachyceras
TCGTTGAAAATGAAACCTAGCTAGTAGCTAGGGATAAGACAGATAGTGATGATGGTGATTCGTGACGATGATGATGCAACTTCAGAATTGGACCCAGCTTCCCTCAACACGCATGTGCATTATATTCACAAACAAGTGGCAGACAGTGTGTGGAACCCACCAATCAAAGAATATTAACTAACAAGAGACACATATAGATGCATATATTATTAGTTCCAAGAAGGTAGTTTTGCATGAAAAAGGCTGTACATATATATATATATATATATAAAAGAAAAGTGGCTAATATGTGTGTGTGTGCCGAAAAGCTTGACTTTGGTGGCAGAAGCATGTCTTGATCGTGTCTTTGAGTGAAGTGCACTTTCATCAACTCGTGGTCGATCATCACTAGCTGGTGGTGGAGAAAGACCTGTCTATATATACTACTCGTAATTAAGCATGCTAGACATAAACGAATGTTTGATTTTTCTCCCAAAATAATCTAGAGAATCTAGCTAGTTTTCAGACTTATTACTGGACGACATAATCACTACTCCTGCTTGACTCTTAAACCCTATCATTAATTAATATAGCTAATTAATTTGGACAAAAAACCTTAGTTACGTTTGTCCACTTCCGTATTATGGCGCTTGGATTGGACTATTTCCTCACATCAATAAATGCATAATAATCATCATATCGTCACTATATAGTAGTATCTCTTTGACCCTTTCTCTCCTCTAGTTATGTACAGATTTGCTTTGTGTTAGCACAATCCAATCAGAATTATTTATAAAGAAAAGACAGATAACAGAATCACAAGAGCTCATCAAGAATTTAAAGAAGAATAAATGGGTAATAAGACAACCACAGACAAAGAACATTGAAGAGAAGCTTTCCAGTTCTGCAGAAAAACAAGAGATGGCAGAATTTTTGAAGAGAAAACTATATATACATATATGTGATGGATGAGATCTGTGTGTCTGTGTCTGCGTGTGTGTATACTCACAGAAAACTGATTGGGTGATGATGTCATGCTTAGCTTCTTGGATCTTGAGCTAATTAAGATACTGATGATGGATCAAAAGATGGGGATGGTTATAGATCAGAGCTAGCAGGAGAAAGATGAGAAAGAGAGAGGTTTACGACTTGAAGAAAAAGAGAAGAAGAAGAAGAAGAAGAAGAAGAAGAAAATGTTTGTTAGAAAGAGAGAAAGAGAGGTATTTATATAAGCGAAAGGGTGTATCTAGAGGGAGGGATGTGATGCGTTTGTTGTTCAGAAAAGAAACAGAAGAATAATAAATATATTTGTTTGTTTAAGAGATATATATATATATATATATATGCATAAACAAGAACATAGACATATGTTGTAAATGAAGTTATTGATTGCGCGTGGGGTGGCAGATAGATAGAATGGTGTATTTGTTTGGACGGCGTGACACTGAGATTTTACGCCACCCCCCTCCTAAGCTTTTTCCCTCTCACCTCCACTTTCCATCTTTTCAATTAAACCACGCTCTCCCCTTTTCTCTCTACATATATATGGGATGTTAAATGGAAGAGTTAAATAACTCATTTTCAAATATTAAGACATTTAGTTTAGTTATTTGTAAAAAAAATATTTGATTAGAAATATAATGGAGATTAGTCCGGTTGGTAAAAGTATTATTGGCCTAAAAAGTCATGGTTTTAAATCTTATTGCCTATTTGAAGACATTGACAGACGATCTGACTCGTTGATTGCTAGTTCTTTAAGTTATGAGACATGCCCTAACCTAGGTGAACTCGTAAAGTTCCACTCAGATGAACTTTTTCTATAAATTAAAGTGTGTTATTTTTTTAAATTACCATTTTCAATCATTTGCATTACAAGTTAATCCTTAATTAAAAATCTCCTGTGAGATCCAAAGGAAGGATTTAGGGAAAAATGTAAAATTTTGGATATAGAGTGAACTAAGGTATTATGTTTAAAATTAAAGTAAATTCCCATTAGCTCTTAGGAGGAGTAATACACCTTTTACATTACTTTGCTCCTGTGTTACTTAAATTATCTTTTGGTCAAAAATCAGTTTTAATTTCTCTCTAAAATCCATAACACCACTCAGTCACCTCTGATCTCATTTTCATAAGTAGTGTTAATTTTGAGATTAGGACGGATAACTAGTTGACATTTTGTAGTTAATATGTATATATAGTGATGAATCTCATCAATCAAATGTAATTATTTTCACCCAAGTCTGAGTACAAATAATAATTAAATAGCAAATAAACAACAAGTCACGAGATTTCCTTATTCAAAAAAGACAATATTTTTAATATGACGCACGCATAAGTTACAAGGGAAATAATTAATTTGGCCAAACCAAATATATATGTATATATAAACAATTGTATCATCTAATCTTAGGAGTTAAAGAAAACATGGAATCCAGATATGAAAATATATTATACAATCTTTTTGTGAAATGATCAAAGTGATATATATCTTCACAAGCAAACTAAATTAAAACTACCCACGCATATGTGTTATTGTCTATTCTTAAAGTATTTGCCTATCCATTTTTATCAGGACACCCCCCACAATCTAGGGTTTCACCAATTGCCTTGTCTGGTTGGTTGGTGCGCCGCCCCTCGACATTTGGCACCACTAACGTGCTGACACGTGGCACATGTCAGTTCATTTCTCTGTGTTTTGGAGTTTTCTTATGCATTAATTTATGCTTCACCACTTGAGCTCCACCATGTCTGGTTACTGTCACCTTTTTTCCCTCTCTCGTTCTAGCCAGACATTCACTAGCTAGTTCGTCAGCTTTTTGTTAATGTTCTTTAATTGAGCATAACATATATGCATGGCCCGGCCAAAACTTATCTTTTAGTAATTATTAATTAATTAAACCATTAAACATTGGTTTAAGGTGTGCATTGTGAATGGCAGTGTCAGCAGATCGAGTTGGGGGATCAACATTATTGAGATGAATGTATTTAAAGTAATGGACGCAACTTCACGATATATAGAATTATAGAAACCAATTAAAATCAACTAATTAATTATTAACTCATTCAAATTAAAGCCAACTTCCCTCCAACCATATATATATATATATGTGTGATCTTAGAGATTTTGTTTTCTTTTGACCATATTTTAAGAAAAAAAATAGTAAATGTATGTATTGCCTAGCTTGCTTATCAAGGGGTGTTTGCCTCCACTTCAAATAATTATTTTTGTGTTTTACTTGATAAAAGCACTCTAACATATTTACTTCGTACGGCAAAATCACTTAGCATGAATATGAGAACACTCAGAATAAATGTTTTGTAATTTATGAGACAAAACTCCTTTTATATATTTATCTTATAGAGTATAAGATAATTGAGAATGAGTTAATTCATACTCACATTTAAAGTAAGTGACCTCTTTTCCAAACAAGAAATGAAAGACAGAAACCATCATAACACAATATCTAGCTAGCAAAACAGTGAAAGTGAAAGAAACAATGAGATCTTTAATGAAAATGGTAGAAACAATATAGACATCAATAAACAAGATTTTCTAAATATAATTTTCTTATATACTTCTTGTTGTTTTTAAAATAATATCCATTTTGTAGTTAAATTTTAACTAAGTAATCATTGAATTAAATTTAAGCATTGCAGGGTCAAATTAAAAGTAACTCTCCCAATATTTTTTATTTTTCACAAGGTTTAAATATTTATTCCACTTAAAGATAATTTTCTTTTCACTCAACCTAACTATCGTTGGTTAACAAACAAAATCTTTGTTTTCGATGTAGATTTTCTCTAATTAATCATGTAACCATGTCATTCTTCCTTCATGGTGAGATTTATTAGCTTCTATCTCCTTCTTCATTTATTTTTTCAAAGGAATATATGCATATATATATATATATTTGTCCTAAGGGAGAAGAAACTAATTAAACTGTGTGTCTTGTGCTGTTCATTCTTCCTCATGGCTGTTCATTGATCTGTAATGCCAAGTCATCAACCAAATTTGATAGTTAAAGTTAGAAGAGACCTTTTGTGTTTATCCTAAACAAAAGTTAGAGAATGACTTAAACATAATGAGAAAGAAACTACATAATTTTTTTTTAATATATATCCTCTCCGAAAAGTATTAATACTTAATACTCAAGGTTCCTTTGAGAGCAATGCACTCTTTTGCCATTTATTATAAAATGTGAGATAGTGATGACCATAGTTGGAACCAAAAGGTCTTTTATGGATTTATATATAGTCTTTTGATTATATATAAATAAGGACAGTGCCTACGCACTTCCTATCAAACAATATTAATGTCCTCAGCTGCACATCGTATATATTTAATTTAATTTCAAGCTGAGTAAATTATTCATAGGCTTAAGTATAAGAAAATTAAGAAATTGGTGAAAAATCTCAATTTACAAAACAATCTGATATGTTTTTATACATAAAAAATATCTGTATTCTATTGGGTTCCATACATAGAAGTATTGATACTCCAATTCAAGTCCTTCTTATAGGTAAAATTTTCAGACAAGTTTTTCCAGCAATTTTCCGAAAATTGAATACCATGAGGATTGCCAAATACCCACTAATTCAATCCAAGGAATTCAATTTTTTTACGATTTTATTTGTAAATCTTTCTCGTAGCTATCCATGTTTAAATTTTTTACTTGAACTTATGATAATTTTGCTAAATTTTTGAGTGGGAAAGTTAATAAAAATGAAACATCCAAGCAACATATTGTTTAGAACATAAAACTCATCGTTTCCAGTGGAATAGTGTTAATATAAGTTTCCAGTATAAAACACTCAAAAACAGATATATCTGTTTTGTTTACACATTAAACAAGATGTTGAGAAGGTAGCAATTATGAGTACATTTCTAGAGTTTATTGTCTTATTTCGAAGTGGACCCACCTCACAAATAAATAATAAGCTGTGACAAATAAAGGCTAATTATTTTAATTGGTAATCACCTACTCTACAGTATATACCTTCCAAATACTATTAGAGATGTACGTGAGAATTACACTAATGAGTAATATGTAACGTGTAAGTATCTTAGTTTATTACAAGTGGTAGATGTGAAAGTTTTTTAAAATCTAAACTACTAAGAATTTATATAAATAAATAAATATATAAATAAGCTAAAAGTGTACCTTCGAATATATGAATCTCATCCACCATCAAAAGCCTAAGGCTTGTACATAAAGCTTACTGTACTGTACCTTTTATATCACTTTGTCCTATATTATATATATATAATAATCATCTTATTCATAAATATTAAAAAATTTAAATTAGTTTTTTGAATTAATAGGTCAATAATTTATATTAATTTTCTTGAAATAATCAGGCATTTATTATACTATTGACTTTCATTTATTTAAATTTTTTTAAAAATGATATACTCCAATTCTAATTATAAGAGTTGATTAAGAAGTTAATCTTGATTCTAAATATAATAACCTACTTCATTATATCTTTAATATTAATCCTTTTTTCTCAAACTACAAATTTACCTACCTCATAAAATAAACTTATATAAAATCTATATTGTACTGTTTATCTTAGAAAATCATATAACATTTATTATAATTAAGTAATTTATCTAATTTCATTAATATATCTAAATTAGTTAGTAGCTCTTATATTAAAATTCAAGAGTGTATTAAATAAAAATAATTTAAAAAATAATTAATATGATAGATAAAAATAAAGAGATTTTATATTAAGGAATAATAAGCTAAAACAAAATTTTACATTTAATACATATATAAAGGGTATATTACACACACTCACCTACTCAATACAATCTAGCTTGGACAATAGCAATATTGTGCTTGTTTGAAAAAGCTTATTTACTCCCCAAAAGTATGTTCAACAGTGTTTTTCCGTAAAACGAGATAATCTCATCCACATATTTACCTCGATTTACGTAAAATTACTTTTCTACCGCGTTCCCAAACGAACTCAATAACTAACAACAACTTGTCAATGATGCCTCATAAAATTATTTCTCAATTGTTTAATCCTGACAATGACGTCATTTTGTCTTAACATATACCTGCATACACATACACAAACTTATTGTCGAGGGCTTGTTTAACGGAGCGTTTCGAAAAGCCAAACGCACGTTCAATAATATTTTTTTGTAAAACGAGATAATCTCCTCCACATATTTATCTCGACTTGCATAAAGTACTTCTCTACCGTACTTCCAAACGGGCATTATATGTGTGTGTATTACCCACAAAAGAAACTATATATATCACGCACCAAGTTTCGAACGGAAGCTAACATTAGGCTAAATTGTTATTAGTAAGCGAGGTCAATTTCTTTTCTTTTGACTTAAGCCATGTTTAAATTATTGTGGTACAAACTACTTTTTCAACATTATTTAAAATCTACTAGATAAATATGTTTGAGGAGTTTTATTTCAATTTACATAATACATTTTTCTACCCTTGTGACATACATTACCTTAATTGTTAATGCATCTTTTGATTGGCATGTTATTGTTAAGAATCAAAACAAATTGTTTAATCAATCTTTTCCAACAAAAACATTCTGAGGTAAATAATTCCATACATGACGTATGTATAAGAAATGACTTTTTTTATTATGAAAAAATTATACTTTTATTACGTCATATATAAATACACACAATTGCATGGGGTGAACTTTCGACATTGACTGCTATTATCACGGAAAACTTAATTAAAAATTAACATTAAACATTTATAATTAAGGTTAGTGGATTATGTGTGTGTGAATGTGTATTAAAAACATCAGGCGTGATAACATTGTAAAATTATAATTTGATCATATATAATAGTTTTATCTATATATTACAAAGAAAAGATTTGGTCATGATTAAGAAAAAGAGGTTACTGCATGAATCATAATTATTAGGTCTAAAATCTATAAAGATTTGCTTTATTTCATAACTGTTTCCTTCATCCACGCTTTTTAAAGTGTATATCATTTCCTGAGCTTCCATGAAAAAAAAGGAAGTTTGAAATATGATGCAAATGTCGGGAAAGGGTGCATTTTCTCATGATGCAACATGATACCACTCCTATAGATATTGAAAAGGAAGCTTGTAAAAACAATAGCATAAGCAGTTCAAATTTCAAACTGAATAATTATGAAAATAAATAATAGATCAATGTATATGATTAGTTTCGAATAAAAAATGCATAGGGACAGGTTCCTATTTTTTTTCAAAAAAAATAATCTACTGATCACCATTATGGAGAGGACAAAAGAATTAATTACAAGTGAGAAAACCATATACGACAACAAAAAGTATTATCTCATTAGATGATATCAATTATATAAATCAATTAATACTATTATACACCATTAACAATCAAATCGTTAGATACATTATTAACTAAAATGTCGTATTCAATAACTTCATTTAGGGTTCTTAACCGTCTTTTTCTATACGTCTCCAGAAAATTCCATAATATCTCCTCCTTACGGCAGGCACCTTAAACAAACTCTTGGTAAATATTTATTACAAATATTACACTTTCTTATATCACCATACTCCATTTTATACTATTGTTAAACAATATGATGCCCTCAATTGAGCGCACTTTATACTATTGTTATCCTTTCAAAACCTAACAGTTAATTTAAACTAATTTTTGAAAAAAAAATGTCTGTTAAGAAATCGTTAACACTAATGATAGTTGGATTTAGTTAATGAAGGTAATTAATCTATCTTAAACAGGGTTTTAAGTATTTTAAATATAAGTTTATATTAATAATAGTTACATCTTATAATTTGGAGCCGACGAATACTGAAGCTATAAATTAGACATTACCACGTAGCTAGATCCCGGATGATTTGCAGATAAAATAATTAAATAGAATTGAGCTTATTATTAGGTTTAGGTGTATTAGTTGTGGTTCTTTTTTAAATAATGCTTGAATTAATTAATTCACGTGTTAAAAAGAGAAACTATAGATATATATATATATATAGAGAGAGCAAAGGCAATCGACATCTCCTAGGGGAAAATTAAAAAATTAATTGAATACGAAAGGTATTCTTTGCTTCTAATTCTTTCCCATTCATTGTATGAACATATAGTGTGTGTGTATATATATATATATATATATATATTATTTTGTGGTGTTCATCCATTGCTTGTTTACATAAGCCTTGTGTGATCGAAGTTGTTCTCTCTGGTTTTTTTTTTTCGTGCTAGCTTGCAAATTACTACAAATCTACAATTGCAGCTTTCAATCTTTAAATAAAAAACCCACAACCACGAATTCTATATTTAATATACTCATTAGAAAGTTTCTGTTATTACTTCTTAATAATAATTTAATCAATGAAGCCTCTCTGCAATAACTTGAAGGTGTCATCAGTAGCATATACGTGTGAAATATTTTTTAAGAACCATATATATAACTCGTCCATGCATATGTCATATTTTGAAATCACAAATTGACTGTATGTATATATAAATAGAGACAACGAATGCCAACAATCTAAGCTGTTAATTGATATGATCAACAGTAGTCTCATCCATATACATCAGGAAGCACACGCATTTATCCTTTAATTTGAAGTTAGAATAAATCTCTTTTCTTTAGGAATAATGTGAATTACACGAAAGAAAAGAGAGAATGAATACACACGCATTTACCCTTTGAAGTTATTTCATAAAAAAAAATATACAACTACTCTACATATACATGATGGTTAGAGACTAGAGAGGCATCAGCCTAAAGAAACTTAACTACAGATGACGAACTCTTGATATCAAACAAGTCCCTCAATTCATGCAACGAAAAATGATTATAGATGAAACTCATTTTACCAAATGTTTGTGTGTGTGTGTGTGTGTGAGAGAGAGAGAGAGAGAGAGTAATCCATGTCCGTACCCTGCCCCTTTCCATCATGAAGGTGAGGGAGGCCTTAGTACCCATCACCTTTTATTCATTTTTCATGGGTTTAACTTACCAAAAGCTAGAATCAAATCCTTACTTTTAACGATGCAAGTTTAGGTGAGAATTCACAAGTTACAAGAGTTCATCACACACACACACAGATATATATATATATATATATAATGGTTTAAAGAGTATTCGGTATTCAAAAATTAATAAATTATCCACTAACAGAGTGCTTACATATCAATAAGGGATCCAAACATCGTGTTAAAGGTTTTTATAATATTTGATATAAGTCACTTTGCAAAAAGTTAATAGCTTTAAATTCTTCTTTTTCACAAATGTCCTTATTAATTGTATGGTAGGGAGAGATTATGTAAGAAAGGAATTAAAAGTAATTAAAATAATCAATTTGATTACGGGTTACATAATCGATTTACAAATATTAAAAAATTAGTTAAACTAGTCATTTTTAACAAATATAATGTGTTTTGACTTTTTTAAAATATCCCTTTTAATCATTAACTCCAATTGATAGAAACTTCTATTAATATATACAATTAATTAGAAAAAATTATAAGTTTGAGAGATAAAATATATTGAGGTATTATATTCATGATCAAAATTTACCCTTCAACTAACTCAAATATTTAGGACAATAGGGAATACATTGATTTTTATTTATTAAAATTGATATTATATTAAGAACCATAGCGGTAATTTTTTTACCTTTTGTGATGTGAGCTACATACTTTAACTATATACTTTTCTTAATCCATATGAATTGGTTAGAATTGTCTTTCAGAATGGTATGTATTAGACATATGTTTACTGCTATTCTTGCTCAAGCAAAATCCTTTTTATGATATATACTATTTTCATAATTAGTTGCAAAAGCTTCAATACAATGTGAAACAACGAGGAGTTTGTTCAAAAAAAAAAAATGTGAAACAACGAGGAACATATATATATATATATTTATACTCACAATAGAAAGATTGTATACCAACTTCAATGAAATCCAAATTATCACTTTAATTACAATGAAACTACAATTATTTTCATTAATTCTCTTGATACATATTCATTACATATGTTGTTGAACTCATTTTTTTATTTTTGTGTTTCACATATGTGTTTGCACGGAAAATGATTTTCAAGATTTACAAACAATTCGTTTCAAAACATATTGAAGTAAAATTTTTCAATAGAAGTTATCTTAATTAATGAAGTATTCACTTTTTGTTAGGGTTTCAATATATATAAAATGAACGCAGGAAAAGGGATTAATTGTAAACCCATGTGGAAATAATAAAACTCATGGAGATCTGTGACTGGATAACTCGACATATTGGACATAAACACACAAGTATTTTCCATAAAAATATTCCATCTGTGACTGGATAGCTTAAAATGAAACATGGTTGAAATCAGTGGGCTTGTTTGCAACAACATTTGCAAAAGTTAAACGTATATTCAACAGTGTTTTTCCGTAAAATGAGATAATCTCCTCCACATATTTATTTTGACTTGCCTAAAATTACTTATCAACCGCTTTCCTAAACGGGCCCAATAATGCTGATTATTTCAAAATTGTTATCATCATTGAGTATATATATGTCCAATTAATAATTAATGGGAAGACGCGCAGGTCAATTAAAGAAGTATATTGAATTTCATATTCTGCAGAATTAGTTACCAGACAATAAAGCACATAAACCTGACGCAAACATCATGTTAATTTGAAGAAAAAAAAGTTGTTATATAACTAAAGTTCGAGAAGTTTGATTTGTAATAATAACTTATTTCAATAATTTTTCCATTTTTCCCAAGAGAATAAATAAAAAAACATGGGTCCACATATTCACGGGAAATCATGAGCCCAATATCTGAGAAAAATCATCACAATCAGATATGATCTACCGACTTTATCTCCTCAATAATATATTTTAATGCAATAATTATTGTCATAAGCTAGATCTTCACTCCCTCTGATTCGCCATTTCACTATCAAAGTTAGATTAAGAGATTAACTAAGAGCAGAGTTTGAAATTCTGCTCTCCTTAATTATTTTAGCCATGCATAGAAAACAAATCTCTGATTATTATAATACTACGGCCAAGACTAAACCAAAAGAATAGCAATTATAAGTATGTGGCACGTAATTAATTGCTTGAAGACAAATAAAACAAAATAAAATAAAGGCTATTATTATTATGGGCGCGTGTGAAAAGGATCGATGAGTTAAAACTTGAAAACATATATTGATATATGTAAGGATTTTGTGCTAGATTCGGCTGGTGAAGTGTTGTTGAACTCAAGGCTGTATGTGAAAGTGAATGATGTAGCAATTGCTTAAAAGTGCATATATAGTACAATTGGGTGGGACCAATTAATCAATATTATTACCTCTCTCTCTCTCTCTCTCTCTCTCTCTCTCTCTCAGGTTTTCAACTTGTAACTGAAGATTTTTCCTGTTGTAACAATACACACACTCGTATATGAATTGAGTTATATTCAGACATTACATGTGCAAAACTATTATGTTCTTTGTTTCCCAATTATTCCATGTGGTACTTATGCTCGCACAAGTTTGAGGACCATCTGGGGGGTTAATATTTTATATATACTGTGCAGTGAAAGTAAGTCATATATTCCCTCCTCCTTTGATTCCTTAATATCTAATATGAATAACTAATTTGAGCGGATTAAAAAAGTTAGTTATGTAAGTTATCTGTAACATGTTTGGATTAGTTTTCCTAAAATACTCCGATCCTAAAATGTAAAGCCTTTACCTAATTAGATTATACTAATGATGTTAGTTAAGTTAGTTAATATTGTTGAAACATAGATAAGGGTAATTTGGGAAAACTTGATAAAATTAGAAATAAGATTAATTATCCAGTTAGAACATATGCTTTCATCATAACTACCATTAAATGACAAACCTTTAATTAATAAGGATGTTTGAGGAAAAATTATAAATTTGGGAGATAACATGTATTAATGTCTTCTATTTAGGATCAACTCAACTCCTAGTTAACTTTTATACTAAGGAACATGAGAGAATATAATAATGCTAAATATTTATTTATTGATATAAGAATCAATATATACTACATTAAGGTGTGAGCAAGGGTCATATAACCAACAAAAGGGCTTTATCGGTAGATAATTATTAATTAGATATATTAGGGTCTTGAGTGGTGCATGTTCTCAACCCTAATAACTTCCCAGAATCCAAGTCATCACCAAAAGTTAGGCTCATTTGGCTAGTAAAAAGGCCAAGAGACTAAGCTAATTTTATGCATATATAAATATACTAAAATCCATCTCACACACAGCAGGTAGCTTATACATATACAACGATGAAGGGGATATTAAGAAAATAGAAAAGTATTGATCAGAAGGACCACCATTAGATATTTTAGGTATAATTGATACATGCACATAGGTTTCAGCGCAATAAGAGTTGTGTGTGAACAAGACGCATTTTATTATTACTGTTAACTTAGCATGCAACATAAGGAAGGAAGATAAGCAATGATGCTCATAAATATCTTGTTCCCTCATTTTAATCAACACACACAGACACACACACACACTAGAACTCTTTTATCCAAACAGATCTTGTTGTTTATTCATGTTTTCCTCTTTCTCTCTTAATATGTTGTTTCTTTCTTCATTTTACTTCCTCTACTTTTTCTTCCACATCATGGTAATTTCATCCCACTATATATTTCCCTATATTGATTCCAACACAATGTTTTCACTGAATTCCCCTCAAATAATTTGATACGGAAGATTGACTTACCCAACTCATCATACAAAACAAAACAGAATCTAAATAAATCGAACTTAATTATATTTGTTTGTGGAGTTAGTTAACTTAAGTATTGGAGTGTGAACAATAAATGGCATTAATTAACTAAGTGAAAAAAAATAGTCCAAATAAGTGCAAGTGATGTGATGTATAATTTGGTCACTATCATGGACGGTCACCAACTTGTGTCAAAGGAGGTGGCTTTGCACCACTCATATGCAGCCAAAGTGAGCTTTAATAGGAACTTGCAGAGTTGCAGTATACTAAACCAACATATATGCCTTCAACTCAAATATATATATATATGTGTGTGTGCGCCATTACTACTACTACTACTGCTGCTTGCTTTGTTGAGATTTTGGACCAAATATCACTTCGGAAATGATATGATTATATCTCTACATGGGGTTAGCATTAATTGGCACAGACCATCGGCAAAAAAAATGGCACAGACCCAAAACAATTAATGTCATTAAAATATTAAAGTCAAGTTTTCTATCGCATTATTTCCAATTCCAAATGAGGGTCTATATATAAATGAGGGTCTATATATATACTTTTTGATCAAGTATTATTGGAGCAATATGTAATTATTAGTTTAAACTTGATGGTAAGAGTAATGCCAATAACTTGTAATACGGTAAAGGTGAAATGAAAGCTTTTCTATGAACGGGAGATCGTGGGTTATATTCCACTTATAACGTCAAGCTAGCTATTATTAGTACTGATTGGTTTAAATATAGATAAAAAAGATGATAAGATTACAATGGGGGTGTCAATAATAATAATATATCTGAGATCAATAACAGTACACTGCAGCTTATTAATCTTCTAGCTAGCCTGAAGAAAGATAAATCAAGTTGGACCACTATATGCAATTTTTGGTTTCTTTTTCGGGGCAAAACAAAAACTATTACATGTAATGATGAAGTGAAAAATTTGAGGGGAAAGAATGGAGCTCCTTTACGCGAGTCTTACTATACAAAAGAATTACGAAATAGTTTAAGATAGGTAAAGACAAAACATAAGCCTCATGATTTATAAGCAGCCATGTAGAAGCCCTTAATATATAAGGAGAGAATCTTTCATTTTTCACCCCTTCTCTTTTCATTCTATATATATATATATATATATTGGCAGCTATATAGAAGTAACCATGAATGAAGAATCTAAGCTTGAAGGGTACTAATTATTCATGGGTGAGTGATCTCTTTGTTGATTGAAATAGAACAAGGGGAATGGATATGCATTACTAACCAATAGATTGATGGGAACGCAGCCGCAGCAAAGAAACTATTGGAAGGCCATCACTTCACTACTTGAGAAGATGATGATGGTAATGATGATGATAGGATATGTGTGTGTGTGTGTGTGTGTGTGAATGGACCCTACTGTTAGAATAGTATAAATAATATTGGAATTTCGTCATTATTTTGGTGTGGTGGGGTTGCTTCATCCAACAAGAAATAGTGCAGATCAAGCAAGTTCTAGTTTTAGCCTTTTTTATTTACCCTTTTGGGGCGGTTTGTGGGACTGCTTCCAGGTAGGTCTGCTTAGTCCCACATATAAATATAATTAGGGTTGCAATCCTCAAAAGGATGCTAGGGCTAGGGTTTCATTACAGATTCTCGTGTGGGGACATATCTATTCTTTACCTTATATATTTTAAACGAGATTAATCTCTTCCAAACGGCTTAGTTACGGTGGGAAGTTGTCTTAGAATTTACAAAATTGTAAGTTTAAATTTTATTGTAGTTGTGATAACTTTGTTGATCAATGATCTGTGTAAGTATGTATTTATATAAATGCTATTTAAGCACAAAGGTAAACTTTGGCCTTGATTAGCTTCTAAAATCCAACTTACCTAAACTTCTCTTATATTAAAAAAAGGAGATTAATATGTGATGTTAAAAGAGTATACTCTTGATCTCAATTAATAAAAAAATATTTTAAGGTATAAGAGATTGACACAAAGAACAAGTTTTATTATGGGGTGTGTGTGTGTGATGTTAAAAATAAGCCCCATACGTGTTGCGCTGTGCATCATCATTTGAAATAACCCTTTCTCACTGTTATAATCCATGGATGCTTTTTTATAAAACCATGTTAAATAAATTTTTACAATTAAGAAAATTATTTAAGTGTAAAATATATTTTTATAACTTATTAAAATTATTCTTGATTGGTACGTAGTTGACTAGGGAGGGCGAGGAAGGATAAAAAAAGCCATTAATCAAAGTAAGGGTGAAAGAGACAATGGCAGATAAAAAAAAGTATATTATTATTTTAAAATTATGTTACAAATATTTCATTAAATTTTTTGAACGGGTGAGGTGAGGGAGTACAACAATACAAAAAAAAAGTGTAACTTATTTTTCTAATCACCACAGGATAATGCCCTATTTGGTACTGTCCTATTTGGTAGTATGGAAGTGGAAGTGAAACCTAAAATTTGGATGTTTTATGTGCTTTAATCCACTTCCATGGAATCATCACTTGCATCAAAATTGATGAAACCCAGTACGAGAATCTAGTTCCAATCCCATGGAACTAAGGCTCTGACATTTTTTACCTCTCCTCCTTTCTTCCAAAACCCACCCTGGATGACGGCACACAATGGTGGTGACAGTGATGACGGTGGATGGTGGGGATGACGGAGGACGGCTCTAGGTCGATGGAGGTAGTCTAACAGAGGCCGACGTAATGGAGGATGATGCAAGGAAGACACGAGGATGACGTGAGGTCGACTCAAGTAGTCTGACGGATTTCTTGTATGATTTTGTTCACTATTCAAGCTTATGAGCTCTATGTGGATGGAGATAGTGAGATGATTTTTTGTTCACTGTTCAAGCTTGAGCCCTCGATAGTCTAATGGATTTGATCAATTGGTCGACGAAGGTGGCTTTTGGGTTGATGGAGATGGTGAGATGAAGGGTGTATCCCACCCTCCTTTGCTCGGGATCTGTGATTTTTTGGACTGGACGCCATTGAAACTCCTTGGACTAGACGAGATCTGTGATTTTTGGGGTGAGGGTAATTTGGTATTTTCATAATGTAAATATACATTTTAATTAAAAATTATATATCGCCTTCACCCACCTATTAAATATATTTTAAAACTCACTTCCACTTTCATTTTTATTTCTACTTCAATTTTCACATCCTTTAAAACCATTTCACTGTACCAAATGGGGCATTAATTAGGAAGGTGTGGTGGGATAGATAATGGGTGAAAAACATGTAGAAAATAAGTAAAAAAAAATACTATGAAAGAGACATATGATTGAGTATAGATAAGAATAAAAATGCATTAAATAATTAAACATATAAATAATTATAGCTTAAAAATAAAATTATTGGAGAAATCAAAGCTCATAAAAAAGGAAAAGTGAAAGTATTTGCCGATAAGATGGTGAGTCCATGTACCCGTTTGAGAATGCGGTAGAGAAGTACTTTTACGCAAGCCGAGGTGAATATGTGAAAGAGATTATCTCGTTTTGCGGAAAAACACTGTTAAACGTGTCTTTGACTTTTATGAACGTTGTAACAAACAAGCCCAATAACATTAGTTTTTGTGTGGTTGAGAATTTGAATTACAAACTCAAGAAAGAGAGAAAAATATTTCCTTTTCAGATGATAACATATAATGATAAGTTTCCTTGTAAAAAAAATAATAGATTTATACTATTACGCAAGCCGATGTAAACATGTGAATGATATTATCTCGTTTTGTGAAAAAACACTATTGAATGTGCGTTTGGACTCCTTATAATCATCCCAAACAGGACCATTATCTTCAAACGAGGGTATGTTTAAAAAAAATTATATCTTTTATATATTCATCACTTTTAATTAATTTTAATCATGGATTCATTTTGTATTTTGTATTATTTGGGTGATTGTTAATTATGAAAAACATACCCTCATTATATATTGCCTTATTCCCGCATATAGTTGGTAGTACAACAATTATTTAATAATTATATTTTCGAATATCTGTCTGACCTTCTAGAAGTTTTGAAACTCAATTAATTAACATGCTAAGCATGATAACGACATGTCTTCTGTCACAACCCAAGTTGTTGCACTTTTTGGTTGTTTTTTTTTGGTTTTAATTATTAAATATGGATGAAGAATGTGATGGGGTCATAGTTGGTAGATGATTACCTCTGGGCGATTATACCTTCTGTCTGCTTTATCTTGGTCCCATACCTCTTTATATTACAAGTTATATCCAAACCAATATATATATATATATATATATTGGACTATGCTGTTAAAAAATTTTTGGAAATTTTTTTTTGAAAAATTAATATAAAATTAATATATATATTGGACTATGTAAGGTTAGCTATATGAATCACACAACACCATTATACTCTATCGTAAACTATATCATGAATAGATTATTAAACAAAAGATCTTTTTCTATAACATGATTGAAAATGCATTTCGGTTTTTCTCTATCATTTCTCAAAGAAATCCACCCTATTTGATCCACCATTCTTAATGATGTCTCCAATGATTTTCTCTGAATATGTTCAAACCACCTCAAACGATTCTTTACCATTTTCTCCACAATAATCGCCACACCAACTCGTCTACAATTCCATTGGGATAAAAAAAAAGAATAGCTTTCTAATTAACTTGATCCACACACAGTTTGATATAATTAACTTGAATTCAGGGCCTGTTGAATTATTTCTTAAAACAACAAAATACATAAAATTAAAACAATAAACACTTTCACTGTGGTCTTTGATTTGCATAGAACACCTTGTTAGCCTTTCTACCCTGAAACAAGTTCATGGTGCTGGTACCCATTTTAAGATTAATAGAAACCTTGGCAAATCTTTGTTTTATATTCTCGATCACTTGGTTCCAAAATCTATAAGCAATGTATGACACAAATCACTTAGCATCTTCCTCTACAGCATACTTAATTTTCTGCTGTCCAAGCTCTGTACTATTATGCTCTGAATCTCAAGCATGAAGCTGGGAAAGTTAAATCATTAATTACTGTGTCATGGAACACTTTATTACATTGTGCAATAATAACAGATACAGCAAGTATATTTTTAATGGAACTCATGCTGCAAATCAAAAGCTTCTCATTCAGTCACGCCTAATTGTGTCTATTTAAACAGGGGAAACCCTTTGGGCACAGAAATTTAATTAGAATTTTAACATTTTGAAAGCTAAATATACCGAAAGGCATAGAATTCATATCAAAATAACAGCTGAAGGCTGAATGCATAAGAACTACACCATACGCCTTACAGTGTTGGATGACTAAATCAGGTCAAGATAATAGAACCTGAGAGGGGAAATTACATTTTTTCACTTTAGGCCTTGTAAGATGATGCACTGTAAAATTCACATCTATTGAATTACTTGAGAGGGATATATATACATCAAGGAGGACCCTTCTTATTAATGGCTCATTATTATAATTAAATACACAAAATCATAATTCTAATTCTAATTCCTAATTGTAAAGGATATCTTTCCTAATATACATCTCAATCATATCTCAACACTCCCCCTCAAGTTGGAGCATAAATATTAATCAAGCCCAACTTGTTACAAAGATAGTCAACCCGTATCCCAGTGAGGGTCTTAGTCAAAAGGTCGCCTAATTGATCACCAGATCGCACATGTCCTGTAGAAATGAAGTTTTCCTTAATCTTGTCTCTAACAAAGTGATAATCAATCTCGATATGTCTCGTTCTTTTATGAAACACAGAATTGGAGGCTATGTGCAATGCAGCTTTGTTATTACACCATAACTTTGCTGGTAATGACGCACTAAAACCGACCTCCTTCATCAGTTGATAAATCCATACAATCTCTTAAGTTGATTGTGCCATAGCTCGGTACTCAGCTTCTACGTTTGATCGTAACACCACATCTTGTTTCTTACTCTTCCAAGAAACCAAATTCCCACCCACAAAGACACAATATCCTGTAGTAGATCGTTTGGTAGCTTTCGATCCGCCGTAATCAGCATCACAAAAACACTCAATTTCAGTATGACCATGATTAGTATAAAGTATACCACGACCAGGAGCTCCTTTTAGATAGTGCAAAACATGCTCTAAAGCTTCCCACTGAGCTACTGTTGGTGCTATCATGAATTAGCTAAGGACACTAACCACAAAAGTGATATCAGGACGGGTTACTGTAAGATAATTCAACTTGCCAACCAGCCTCCGGTACCTTTCAGGATTCTCAAAAGGCTTGATCTTCTCAGGATCAAGTTTGTTTCTCATATCTTCCGGTAGTGTCTCAAAAGGTACTATGCCATCAAGATCAAGAAATGGGTTTGGAATCATAGGAACACTGCTTGGTGCTGATCCTAGTGTTCCTGTTTCTTCCAACAAATCAAGAACATATTTCCTCTTAGTCAAGAGAATTCCTT
>JANTPZ010092181.1:0-13103 GCA_025593235.1 Vachellia pachyceras
AAAAAAAAAAACAAAGGAAGGAAGACGCAACATTACTATTACCCATACTCCAGCTGTAACTTTTTAAATTAAAGTTGTAGTCGAAATTTTCTAAAAAAAGATTTCCATTTTTTTAAGTTTCAAGATTCAAAATTTGAAATTGACTTATTATTATTTATGTTAGAGTTGCAATTTTGTAAAATGACGTTGCAATCAAAATTTTCTAATTTTAAAACATTTTAGTGATAATATTGTATTTTCATCAAATTTTAAAATCTTTATTTGAACCATGGAGTCTGATCTAGAATTAGGAAAATTCAGGATTCTTATTCGTCTTTTACATTTCAATTGTTTTTTTTTCCAGTAATTCTCCCAAATATAACGAATATAAAATATAAATTAATTAATTAAAAAACTCAAAATATTATTTAAAAATATATAGTAATATAACGCGATTTTTGCTCCACGTGGCAACAAAAAATAACGCTCGCGGTAAAAAGAAGCGTGTATATTTCATGTTGTGTGCGGCCTGTGAGCTCTGATCCACTGCTTTCAGACATTGGGCTTGTTTGGTAAATATGGGAGAACGGACACGAATTCCAAAATAAATATGTGAGAGGAATTTTATCTTAGTAAGTGAAAGAATGGCTTTTGGATGCCCAAACGGGCTATCCAAACAAGCCTATTGAAGAGCGCGAGAGTTTATTTGCAATTATCACATATTTACACTAATGGGCGCTTGGTAGAGTTGTAAGCGCTACTATCAGCATTCCTTAGGGTGAGGGTTCGAACCCTGGAGAGTGACAGGATTGGTCTCCTTAAGGTCTCCCATCGGTACCATCGGTACCCTGGAGAGGTTGTCCCATCGGTACCTCGCTACCACCGTAAGGTCTCCTCACGGGGGTCCGGATTGGTCTGGGAGCGGGTAATGAATCCAGGATACCCCATGATACTGAATGATTTATATAAAAAAAATCACATATTTACGAGTGCTTTCAGCAAATTGATGAAGGGTTTCGGATTTCCTTGGTGGTAATGATCTCGACTCGTTAAGATCTTAACATGGTTTTGTTCTCTCCGTATTGTTGGTGCGCTACAGTAAAAGCTCTCACGAAATCACCCTTGTTAGCTTGGCTTTGGCGAGGTTCTACATTCACGAGTCAGTTTACTTTCTTTCTTTCTTCTTTTTTTTTGTGTGTGTTTGCTGTTGATATTATAGAATAATTTTGAAAAATAGCTTTTGAAATAGCTGGAAAATTGAAAAACAGCAAGTGTTGGAAAATCACGATTGCCCACGTTGAGATAAAACATATATTGGACTTGTTTGATAGTCCGTTAGGAGAACAGACACAGATTCCAAGATAAATATGGTAGAGGAATTTTATCTCAGTAAACACAAGAATGGCTTTTGAGGAGGCAAACGGCCTCCCCAAACAAGCCCATTGTATAATAACTTTACAAATAGTAAATCACATTAAAAAAGTAGTTCTATTACTAATCTAAATGGGCATATCAATGTTTAAGAAGTATGTTTATGTAAATTAAGATAAATATTTTCTTGTTTATTTATCTTGTAGTAAATTAGGTCAAAAGAGCAGTTTCTATCATTAATTCAAACAAGATTAACGTTTGGGTAGCTCGTAAAAAAACAATGGTTTTGGGTTGTGGATTTCAATTACCCAAACACACCTAGGATGTTATGTACTGCAATTCAACCTTTAAAAACTACGTTGCTCCTGAAAGGAAAGAACAGGAGACTCAACTCCTTCAATTAATAGCTCATTCAAAACACCACCTTCCAACTTTACTTGTTGCCAGCGAATCTTAGTTGATAAAGTAGCAAGCTTGCATCACTCTGGTCCCCAATATAATCCAGATTTAGACATGCATGACATGAACCAAGATAAAGTAGTAGTTGCCTTATTAAAAATGTGAAGATGTTGTACTGTAGCCTTAATTTGAAGTTAAAGGGGTGAAAGTCGGTTCATTGATTATGTAGAGGCGTAAAATGGAAAAAGTTATTTAAATTTCCTAAATCTTGGTGAACTGGACTTTAGGTCTTGAACTAAGAAAAAATGAGAGAGATGGACAGATATTATAGACCGAAATGTTATATGCTGCTACCCTAAATATATAATAAAAATTAAGGAGAGATAACCAACCATAGTTAAGTCTAGTATAATGAATTAGCCATTCACAATGTAACAAATCAAAATTTAAATTTTCTCTAAAAGGGGTACCCACATTTAGCTCACAATATTTCAAATATGCCCAAGGAGGGCCAACCTAAATTCCCGCCTCTAGTCATAGTTAACTTTTTTTGGGAATACAATAAAAGATAAATTATCTACTTTAGATATATATTTTGAAATATTCATGTATTAAGAGGTTGTATATCAATTTATGAATTAGATAACTCAATTTAAAAATAATAAATATATTAATGGTTAAAGTATACTTTTAATTCTTTATGCTTACGTCAAGTTTCGTTTTAATCCTTTAAATTTAAAAAGTACACCTTTAATCCATCAAATTTAACGCCGTTAGTCTCTCTTAATGGAAATTGCTGACTCATTAAATTTAATTGATGACTATATAATAAAATGTTGAGAAAGATACTCACATTTTGATTTAATAGAACATAATAAATTTTATATTTTAAATTGTGTAATATAATGTTCAGCCATGTGAATTTAATAATATAAAAAATTTTATATTTTAAATCAAATTTAATTGATTACTGCATGTGAATGTCATGTCACTTAAGATTGATGAGTTAGCAATTTCCATTAAAATATAGTAACGACGTTAAATTTGATGAATTAAAAGTGTACTTTTTAAATTTAAAGGACTAAAACGAAATTTGATGTAAACATAAAGGATTAAAAATATACTTTAACTTATATTAATTTATTTAACTCATCTAATCTCCATAAAAAATGTTAACTCCAGCTTATGTTGTGTGTGTTTGGAAACTCCGTTGGTAGAAAGGAGTTTCATTGGGAGGAAGAAGTTTACGGATTTCTAAATTGTTTTCAGATTTTAAGATGATTTTTATGGATTTCGAGATAAATTTTACAGATTTTAAGATAGTTTTATCTTGGCTTATGTATTCCGTTTTTTAGAACAGAGTTCCCAAACAAGCACACCAACGGAGGTAGTATTTAATTATCATACCAAACCACGTGAGAGATGCATTTAGGTTGGATCTATTTCTCACTTTCCGTAAGATGCTACATATCTATCCGTGAAGCTTTGGAACCACAAGCGTGAGTAGTAATAATATATCTACTATATAAAATTTTAGTCAAAATGGCAAAACAAATGAAATTTAGACGGAAAAGCAAACTCCAATGTGTTTGTTTGGGAACTTCATCCCCAAAACGGAGTACATAAATCGAGATAAAACCATCTCAAAATCTGTAAAAACCATCTTGAAATCCGTAAAAGTCATTTTGAAATCCGTAAAACCATCTAGAAATCCGTAAACTCCGTTCCGCCAATGGAATTCCTTTCTCCAACGGATCCAACGGAGTTCCCAAATACACACAATAAATGGTCCACTTTAGGTTATCATCAAATCTGCATCGATCAAATTTTGATTATTTTTAAATCCCAATTTTTGGATGAAAACGTCATTTTTAAAAAAAAAAGTGTTTGTGAAAAAAATATTTTTAATTGGGTAAATTATCCTCAAATCCCAAGGAGGAGTTGTATTTACAAAATGGTCCCAAATATTAGCCTTAAATACAAAATGGTCCCAAGAATAGCTGCTGAGGTTGTAAATGAAGGCTGCTGAGGTTGTTAATGACAAACAACCTCTAACAACCTCAGCAGCCTTCATTTACAACCTCAGCAGCCTTCATTTACAACCTCAGCAGCTATTCATGGGACCATTTTGTAGTTTTGTGATTGGGACCATTTTGTATTTATGCTTGGGACTTGAGGGTAATTCTCCCTTTTTAATTTTTTTTTTTGCCCAACATTCGCCCTTTTTAATTTGATTCTATATCATTACAATAAAAAAATAAAAATAAAACTTGAACAGTGGAAATTATATCTCAACAGTTCACATTTAATAACCTACCAAGGTAGATCCCAATAAATGCCACACATACTGTTCTCTGTTGTTCACTGTTCCACACACACACACATATTATCGCAGAAATAAAATAGAGAAGCTGGTAAGTAACAAAATGGGACTACGTGTCCTTACATGCAGCGATTCCTTGCAATGGCTTCTTTTCGCCATCACCACCTACCTCGGCTTCCGCATCCTTCTGAAGCAATCTTGGTCCCTTCTCACATGGATCTTTCGCACATTCCTCCGATCTGAAAAGGATCTCATCGGAAGCTACGGCGCCTGGGCTCTCGTCACAGGAGCCACCGATGGCATCGGAAAAGCCTTCGCCCACGGACTCGCTCGCCGCGGCATGAACCTCATCCTGGTCAGTCGGAGCTCCGACAAGCTCCGAACAGTCTCAGACGAAATCCGAGCCGATTTCCCAAACTGCGACATCCGAACAGTCGAGATCGACTTCGCGGGCGACACCGACGGAGGAATCAGGCGACTGAAGGCGGCGAGCATGGATGTGGTGGATCTAGGGATTTTGGTGAATAACGTCGGGATCACGTACCCGGAAGCGATGTATTTTCAGGAGGTGGAGGAGGAAGTGTGGATGAAGATCGTGAAGGTGAACGTAGAGGGAACCACGGCGGTGACGAAGGCGGTTGTGGAGGGAATGATGAAGAGAGGAAGAGGTGCGATAGTCAACATTGGTTCCGGAGCTGGAGTTGTTGTGCCTTCCCATCCTCTTTATGCCATTTATGCAGCTACAAAGGCGTAAGAAGCCTCTTCTTCTTCTTCATTTCTCTGCCTTATATAATTTAATATTCACACTGATTAATTTTTAACAGTTAAATTTCTCAAAATATTCCTAAACTTCTATTTAATTATTTGAATGTGAGCGGAAGATCGGTTCATTTAGCATATTTTTCAACTCTTGAGCCATGCTTTTATAATATTTAAGACCGACGTATCAAGGCACATATGAGCAAAATTGAACTTTTACTGCGCTTTAACTTAACAGAGTTTTTTAAATATTTTAATTTAGAAAATATTTTTTGAATTCTTTGATTTTAACACTGTCAATAAAAAATTTTCATGTTGAAATTGAAAATATTTCAAGTGTAATTTCCAAAATAATGGTGTTTATTATTAAAAAAATATCACCTGAAACTAATTAGGTTAAGGTTAAGATTGACAAAATGCTGTTTTAAATTAAGTAACCTAACTAAAATCTTGTGCAAAGTTAAAAAGATAAAAAACGACAAAGAAAAGGAAGTATGGTTGGCTTCTTGTTAGACCCAGGTCGAATCTAATTAAACCCGTTTAATTGAATAGTCGGGTTTGTGATTTTAACCTCCTTATGTAATAAAGTCTAATAAGGCTAACATTAATGGGTTGACGGTTTAAAAGAGTCATCCAGTTTAAACCGTCAAATTATTTTTAAACAATAGATAAACCCTAAAATCTTAAAACTCTTTTGAACTTTGTCACTTTAGACCTCTGTCCATTTTCATTTCATTTTTTTTAAACGTAAGGCCACATACACAGAGTGGCAAATGGGATGGGATCTTCTAAATGAGGCACCGGGTGATGAAAAAAGAAAACCAATTTGAATATACATTCACTTGGCATCCATTCCTATCCAATAAAAAGCACGTGATCTGTATACTGTAATAGATATATATTATTAAATAATTTAAAGTAAATTTAAATATAAAAATAAATAAAGTAATTGTAAATGATCAATTATTATTACCTTATTCATGACTGGGGAAGGGGGAAGATGACCTATATAGCCCATATGGGCACAGCCTTTTGCGTTTTGGAAATAAGTATTGCGCATAGCAAAAGTAAGATTTTTTTTTTCTTTTTTTGGTTTAGTAGTCCTTGTCATCTTTCAGATTCACATTTATTATGAATTAGCATCACAGGTTAAATTACGTTTATGCCTCTCATAACATGGATATTTTTGAAATAGAATCTATGAAATAATTTCAATTTTTTGCACATTAGTAATAACCGTCGACTAAAAATAAAAACAAGTGGATTTAATATGTTTTTAAGCATGCATAACTAAAAATTAAGAAAGAGTAAATTTTTATGGTTTTAAATATTATTCATGCATAGTTAATAACATACAGTAATTTTTTAGCTTTAGAATGCCAGCAAGTACAACGAAACGTTCAATTGTGACAGTAAATTAATAACTTATATTCGATCTTGTAATTGGAGGTATGTCTCCTTTAATTATAATTTGAAATATATCAGCATATTCTATTCAGTTGAATTAAACACACACACACACACATTTGTTCACGCATATTGAGAGAGAATTAAAGAAGGACAACACACAATAATATAATTGATATAGTTGTGTAGAAGAGATAAATATTTCATTGTATTTAAATATATTTGTAATTATATAGAATTCGGACCAGATCATTTCTACTCTGTTTGGACTACTTGGATTGTCTTTCCATTTCCATTTTATTTCTATATGTTTTGTATATCGCTATCAGAAAAATTTCATTTAACGATGGATTTGGTTATTTTCCATTACTAAAATAAGGATCGTTAATATTTTTCATCGTTAAATGGAATTTTTTCGATGGAAAATAGCCATTTAGCGATGGAATTTCCCGTTGCTAAATGTCATTTTTCTGGTAAACTCTATACTATATATTTTTAAAATCAAAATATTTAAAAAACATTAGTATAAAAATTATTACCCCCAAAGATTGGTTATATTCCATCACTATATAATGGGCACTCATCATATAAATTCTACAGTTTTTTCTGTGTTTTTTGTGGCTGCATGCAAAATATACAAATGCAGGTATATGTACGTAAACCTAATATTAAGGTGCGCATTGAATTATTAATCATGTTCATGTATGTGCAGGTATGTGAGGCAATTCTCAAGGTCTCTATACGTGGAGTATTCACATCATGGTATCCATGTGCAGTGTCAGGTAGGTATTTCAAACCTGATACAAGCTTCCTCCTTCATACCCTTAATTATCAGCCACTGATCAATTTGATGGGTCAGCAATTTTTGTTAAGAAAAACTAACTGCGTTAAGTTTGAGGGACTGAAAATACATTTTTTAAATTTAAAGGACAAAAATAAAACTGACGCAAACATAAAGAACTAAAAGTATACTTTAACCGTAAATATTAATCATTCATGCATGTAAGTATTGAAATTTCACCTGTACGTAAATAAGACTGACAGAATAATACTTAATTAAGGCTTTGATTATTGCTGACAGTGCTGACTAATATATGATGTAAGGGCATTAATTATATCAAGAATGAAATGTGGAAATTATATCTACTGATTAATTAATCATGAAAGAGCAATATAAGCTCATACAATATTAACGAACAATAAATGCATTTGAACTTAACACTGATCAGCCAAAGGGTGATTAACAAACCTCAAATATGTGAGGTGAAAAGGTGAGGGAGCTGTGATTCTTCAATAATCTCCCTACACAGTTGGACCATATTAAAGGTTTGTTTGGAAGCTATTTTAAAAATAGTTTTTACAGATTCCGAGGTAAAATTTAGATTTTGGAGAATGGATTTTGGAAAATAGCTTTTAAAGATTCCGAGACAAAACCTATATTTTGAAAAGTGATTTATGTTTGGGAAGTTATTAGCTTTTACGGATTTCGAGTCAAAAAGTATGTAGGAAAGAGGAAAGAAAAAAAATGAAAAGTATGAAAGAAGAAAGAGAAAGAAGAAAAAAGTGATTTATGTTGAAAGAGAAAGAATGAAAAAAGTAGGAAAAAGAGGAAAAAGTATGAAAGAGAAAACTTAGATTTCAAAATCTAGGTTTCAAACCGATGTTTTGCAACTAAAATAGTTTTCCTGAAATTTTCTTGTGTTTGGACAATACCTAGGTTTGGTAGCCAAATCTAGATTCTGAGAATTACTTCCAAACAAATCCTATAAGATCTATGCGCATTTCAGGTTCATCAATTAACAAGGTGACTGACACTTGGCGACTAACTTGAGTGATTGAACCTGCCAAAAATTATAATCTTTTGAGTGAAGTTGGTATGCATATAGAAATGAGATTCGCAGGCAACCACTTTTTTGATCCAAACGATTATAATCTTTTTTGGAGAGAGGTGATGATGCACGTATAATGAATGTAATTATCTGCAGGTACCTTTGTATGTGGCAACAAAGATGGTGGAGAGGGTGGCGGCGATAAAGAAGGCGTCGCTGTGGATAGCATCGGCGGAGGAATACGCGGAGGCCGGAATAAGGAGGATAGGGTACGAAGCAGAGTGCAGCCCTTATTGGAGTCACTCTCTTCAATGGTACATTGCCTCCTTCTTCCCTCCCTCTCTCCTCGACTCTTGGCGTCTCCATGTTGCTCGTCGTAGAAGCCCCCACCTTCGCACCCTGTAAGTACTACAGTACTATAGATTTGTTTGGTTAGTCTGTTTGGGCAACCAAAATCCATTTCTGCTCTTATCGAGACAAAATTCCTCTCATATACTTACCTTAAAATCTGTGTCTGTTCTCCCAACGAGCTATCCAAACAAACCCTATATATAGTTAAATGAAAGCGTATGGTGTTTCTATACAGTACAGACACACCATATGCTAGCTTTCATTTATCATCTGTCCATCCAACTGCAGTGAACAACTCTTCGATCTTCATATACTAACCAACCCTACTCATTAGTTCATGTTCCAACAATATAATAATCTCTCGACAACACCCCTAATAAAGATATTGTGCGTGTTTGATGAAACGGTTGCATAAGTCAAACGCACGTTCAACGGTGTTTTTCTGTAAAACGAGATAATCTCCTTTATATATTTACTTCGATTTACGTAAAAGTACTTCTTTACCGCGTTTCCAAATGGGTGAATTGTTGAAAAATAGTATATTGGTTATTTTATAAATTTTATAAAATAGATTGTAAACAGTAAATAGTAAAAGTTACAGAAATTAATTGAATAAGAACGAGATAGTGATGAAGTTGATATTAATAATATTTTGGAGACGTATGTATATTGTGCCCGGCTAATTATGACCCTATTTGATAACATTTTTTGAGTCAAAAATCTCGTTTAACAATTTTTTTGTAAAACGAGATAGTCCCCTTCATATATTTATCTCGGTTTATATAAAATCGCTTATCTATTGCGTTTCGAAAAGGGGGTCTATATCTCTGTGGCTAAGAATGGGGGATTTTTCGCTAAATTGCCTTTCTTTTTTGTATTTTCTGCAAGAGATGTTATAACCTCCCCCACAAAAGTTGCCTCGAGATTTTGGTGCCTTGCTAAATTTGATCTTTGAAAGAGGAATAAATGATGCGTCGGTAAATTACCTTATTTAACTGTATTTTTCTAATAGAGGTTTATTGGTGGAGCATCTGATTAAGCAAATATTTTAACCTTTTGCATGACTCCCTTGATCCTTTTTATAATCAATAATTATCCAAAATATATAAAATGAGTTGGTGGTTAAAATTAGTTAAAAATAATAAACATGTAGTTTATTGTGTATTTGTGTGTAATCATTTTACTTTTAAACGAATTTTGATCCTTCATTTAAGTAAAAAAGTGTTTGGACGTCCATTTTCATGCCCTAAACACAAACACGCTTTAATACCATAACAAACATGCGGTTCAATTGTACTACTTTTTGAAAAAATAGTTTCTGAGAAAAATAATAAAATTCATTTTTTAAGAATGGATTTTGAAAAAGAATAGAAAAAAAATAACTTCTGAAAAATTATGCTTTTCAATTCTCAAACCTTTGTTTTTTTTTGTTAAAATATATTGTAGAGAAATAAAAAGTGTTTGCTCCGATTTTGAAACCAAAACAATAATTTTAGAAATGATACCAAGCACACTTAAGCAGTGGAATTGGTATTACATGGCTCATTAATAATATGGCAAGCCTTTATTTTTTTTTTTTAATCAAGGGCCATAAAATAGAAACTGGGAAAATGTGCGATATGGCAAGGCAATTGTGTTTTTCTTGTTTTCAAGGGTGCACTTCTTTGTACCATGTTGCATTTCTTAATGATGAGAAAGAAGAATATAACGCCAACAGCATAAGTATTTAAATTTCACTGAATTTTAAATTTATATAGATCACTCCAAATTATTATTTTTAGACACTTCAAACTGTAATCTTCATACACATAATCTTCTCAAACTTTGAGTGAAATTCATATAAAATATTTAAACTTAAGTTATTAAGGATTGCTGTAAAATTTCAAGCTCAGGGAGGTTATTTACGCATGGCTTAAAGAGGTCTGTAGTAAACAACACTTCAATTAGTTCTATCTACAACATGCATATTTGGAAATAATTTCTTCTAAACAGTATATGTAAGTCAAGACAAAACCATTTCGAAATCCGTAAATTATTCTTGAATTCAGTAAATTCTTCTCAGAATCCGTAAACTCATTTCTCCTAACGGATTTTCAAAATACACCCAATATCATGATTATTAAACTTAGACCAGCTGAATTGAGTTAATCCAGAGTTTAATGACTTGACGTAATGGCAACTTGAGTGTAAATCAATCAACTCGGCCACTTGCTATGTTGGCTTGAATACATTTAAAATGACATTGTTTACATTTTTTAACGATAATTTTAGTGTTGATGGCTACAAATTTAGTGAATACATGGTTGTAAATAGGAACATTATGTCATTATTTATCTATTTACATATTTTTAGTTAAAAAATATTTAGTGATAACTCTAATATCAATGGATGAGAGATTCATATTATAATGTCAATATGTTAAATAAGTTGTTAAGCATATTGAATAAATATATAATTATCTTGTTAGTGATTTAAGATATATTGAATTGATCCATTGCCGCGATTGATTCAGAGGCCGGTCCAAGTTTGGTAACCTTGATAACTAATATTATTTTTTTATTGGATTAGTCCTTTATATAAATAAAAATTTGGCCTTGTACATAGTTTTTCATTTTTACCATTAATTAATAAATGTCTCACTCGTATCTTTTCCCCCTTGTACTTTTTCACACTCACCATCTTAAAAAAAAAATAAGGGTATGGTTGAAACAACATTACATCTTTACATATTTACTCTCTCCCATTGTATTTATAAGCAATATTATCTCTCAGGATTTGATCATATACATAAGCAATACTTTTGTTTTAACTAAAGAATTCAATTTACTTTTCCTTTTTACCCCAATTAATCACACTTGTTTCATTTTTTTCCACTCATTCCTTTACCTACAAATTATCTTGATAAATAAGGTTACATTTAAAAAATATATTTCTTATATACTTATTGATTTTAATTAATTTTAACTGTCGATTTATGTGATTTAAGTAATTGTCATTTGATTAAAAAAATAATTGTTACTTATAAAGATGGTCGGGACGAATATTACCTTTTTAACTAATTTTAATTATACTGAAATAATTTAGTACCTTTTTAATTGGGAATCGATTTTGGTGCTTCCCCCTGTCCCCATCCTTAATAATAATAATAATTATATATTTTATATAATATTAATAATTAATATAATTATAATAATTAATATATTTTAAATATATTTATATAATATATCTATATATTTAATATTTTAAATTTATTCTATTTTATTTAATTTTTATTTATGAATTATTGAATTTTTAAATATTTTTATAATAATTAAAAAATTTTCCATTCTGCAGATATGAAAAAAATACTTGAGATGCAATTCTATAGTGATTAATCATACAGCAATAGCATCTTCAAATACCTTCCGTTTCCTCTAAAACTGTGAAATTTGCTCCCCATGGATAACCGTCTGGTCAAATGGTTCGACATGCTGCCAATTTATGTTGCAGGGTAAGCTCCAGTATGAGAGTCAGCAGGCACATCAACAAACGTGTTTTTCCATGGAATGTTATCATTCTGTCTAGAAACAGAAGAGAGAGTTAGCAGGCACATCAACAAACGTGTTTTTTATGGAATGTTATTATTATGTCTAAAAGCAGAAGATAAAAGATGATTATTCTTACCTTGCTGATCCAAAAGATCTAACTTCAGCCCCAGATTCTGATGTACATATCTATAAAAAATAAATAAAATAGAATGAATTTAAAATATTAAATATATAAATATATTATGTAAATATATTTTAAATATATTATTAATAATTATGATAATTAATATATTTAAAATATATAATAATAATTATTATTAAGGATGGGGACGGGGCACCGAAACCGGTTCCTTTTAATTGGATGTTAAAGACGCGCCAGGGGTGGTAGTAGGTTCCCAAACTCCATAACTACTTCTGAAATAAATGCTCTGGTTGTAAAAGCAGGTCGGAGCCAAAACCAAATGCACGGCTTCGCGCGCCATGTGGTGCCCCATCAATGTGATTCTTCAACTCTGTATCGAATCTGCCGTCACCACTCTTAAATTCTGGTTGTTTTTTGCTTATCTACTTCACCCACATCAATTCCTTCCGCCATAAATTCGGTTCCCTTCTCCATCTACTTCAACCTTCAGCACTACCAATACCTTCCACTCCTTCTCATGCCAAGCTTCTTCCCCTTTATTTGAACTCTCAATCACTGCTTCCTTCCCTCTGTGTCCGCCACTAGACTCGTGTTAGGATCACCAGGAATATGGAGTCCTGTTTTATCGATAAGCTGAGAACTGAGCACCCTTCCTGGGTTCTTGTGCTTGTCACTTTGGGTTCCATCTCGCTTCTTAAATTTTCTCTGGCTTTTGTCAGATGGGTATACGTCAATTTCCTCAGGCCTCCGAAGAATCTAAAGAAATATGGAGCTTGGGCAGTCGTCACCGGACCCACCGATGGTATCGGGAAGAGTTTTGCATTTCAGTTGGCTCGCAAAGGGCTTCACCTTGTCCTTGTGGGGCGAAATCCTGATAAGTTGAAGGACGTGTCCGATTCGATTCTATCCAAGTTCGGCAAAATCCAGATTAAAACCGTCGTGGTTGATTTCTCCGGCGATCTTTCCGAGGGTATGGTTAGGATTCGAGAGGCGATTGAAGGATTGGATGTGGGAGT
>JANTPZ010092182.1:0-26289 GCA_025593235.1 Vachellia pachyceras
ATATCAAAAAAATTACACCTATCGTTGGACTCATCATTCATGGCAATAGTAGTTGTGGGGAGTCATCCGAGGCAGTGAGGTAAGGTGAATCTGTGGATGGATTTGCAGGTTCATGTCAACTCCTTCAACGATTGTATAAATGATTCGGACCGTGAACGACGTCATTTTATGTTGGTTAAAAGCAATGGGGATACAATTATTTACTCTGTCCAACGTAAGGGCTATTGATGTGATTCCCAGAGGCTGCAACAGTGATAATCCCCTTTACAGTCATTACCATTTACCAATGACACGGGAGTACTTGTTCTCAAGGATCGATAGATCTTGGTTGGCCATAGTTTTAGAGAAGGTATCACTCTTGTTGATCAGCATCTAGCCAAAGCTCTCTCGAAACATGAAATATGCTTTGTGTATGTTCAGGTACCTCCAATTACTGGGCAAGAGGTGGAGTTTGACGACGGAGTTGCTCCTCTGTGTTACTCTTGTGAAGTAACGGATATCACTGTTTATTAAAAAAAAAAAAGTATCATTGAGTTGGTGCATGAGATCGTGGTTGGTATACAATGGGAGGAGACGCGTCCGCTGTTCTGCCGTATTAGTTTGAACTGAACTAAGAACCTGACGATACAAACAAACATCAGCGAAAATGGAGATGAGGAATAAGAGCAGGTACATAGTCTTCTTCGGAGGCAGCTACGTGGTTAGGGCAATATGCAATATTCTAACTCTCTAAAGGTGTGGGTTACGTGGGAAATAGGCCACAAAACAACAACCAATAGCGACTCCTTGCTTGTCATTAGTTATTCAGTCTCTGCCTCCAACCACCCACCCCCCAAGCTCTGCACTCTCCTCCTTGTTTTGGTCCCTAATTAATTAATCAAATCTTATATGCGTATCAGCAACTAATCGTCTCCAGTACCCTTCTGATGTTGACAAATAACAAAAACCCTCCTTCCTTTAATCTATTTATTCGAAACCTTATCCTTTCTTAAATATTATTCAGTGTGTTGATTGAAAGCAGAGACATTGTGAGGTCGTCCTTCAGGCCTGCAATTGTCTCGCTTCACCATTGCTTCAATTCTCTCTAACACTTGTTTAAAATCAAAGCTTTCTTCTCCAGTTCCCTCTCACAGCTCAGTGCCTCTGCTAGAAACCACACAGATCCTGTTCTGTTCTAAACCCCAAAGACCACCATGAAGAACCCAAACAACAATAACACCAAGCTCATCCTCCTCCACCCTTACATCCAAAAACAAGGAAGCTCCAATCGCCTGTGGCTTCTGGCTTTCCTATCACTCCTCACCATCGCCTTCCTCCTCACCCTCGTTTACACTCGAGAATCAATCTCTGCCACCCCTGCAACGCCCTCCATTATCGCCGCCTCTGTTTCTCGCATCAACAACGCAGCCTTGCCGTCCACCGTCGTCAACACGCTCCTCCATTACGCCTCCAAATCCAACGACACCTTCCACATGCCCTACTCTGACCTCAAGCCCATCTCCGACGTGCTTCGGAAATGCTCCTCGCCTTGTAATCTCCTCGTCTTCGGTCTCACCCACGAAACTCTGTTATGGAAGGCCCTGAACCACAATGGAAGGACCGTGTTCATCGACGAGAACCGGTACTACGCGGCCTACATTGAAGAGAAGCATCCAGAAATCGATGCTTATGACGTGCAGTACACGACAAAGAGGCGCGACATGAAGGAGCTCATAGCTTCGGCGAAAGAGCAGGTGAGGAACGAGTGTAGGCCGGTGCAGAATCTGCTGTTCTCGGAATGTAAGTTGGGGATCAACGACCTTCCGAATCACGTTTACGACGTGGATTGGGATGTGATATTGGTGGACGGGCCACGGGGGAACTGGCCGGACGCGCCGGGGAGGATGTCGGCGATATTCACTGCCGGCGTGCTGGCAAGAAGCAAAAAGGGAGCCAACCCTAAGACGCACGTGTTCGTGCACGATTTCTCCGGTGAAGTGGAGAAGGTTTGTGGGAGTGAGTTTCTGTGCCAGGAAAATCTGGTGGAGGCTACCGGCAATTTGGGCCATTACGTGTTGGAAAGGATGGATGAGAATGGCTTCCAGTATTGTAAGAATCAGACGTCGTCGTGATCAACCACCTTCCTTTTCAGCTTTCTTCTTAGTCGATTACGTTCAAGTTCACATTATCATCATGTATACTGCTAAACAAACTCAGCCATCACAAACAATTCTGTCTCATTATATTTATGATCCTTCTCATGTTGCTCCATCCATGTTCTTAGCTACACCGCCGGGGACTGTAAAAAGAATGTCTTTCCCTCTTCCTTTTCATTCTCCACCAATGTACGGAAACTGTAATTTCTTTTACTTTATTTTTCCATGAATCCTGATTTATTAACTCTCAAATCCCAGAAGCAGACTTTATAGTTACTTTCGATTATATTAGTCAATAAAAAGGAGATCGTGAATCCGCAGGTTTAAGTAGTTTGATGGGGGGAAGTAGTGGGAAACATAGACCTGTAAAGTAATAGCAGATCAGCAAGTGCAATATATGACAGCAACCAAAGACCCTGTGAAATATTTAATTCGCAGGCTGTTCACGAGGAAATAAGCAATATGCATTTACAATATCCGGAGGTTGAGCAGCTATTATTCTATTATTGGAAGACTCATCATCCACTTCAAATAATGCATTAGGTGGTGCATTAGTTATGTAATCACAAACTAATACTACGGACCAGCTTTTAAATTCAACGTCACTTTGGAGAAGTTGTAATTCTATAACATGTCAGGTAGAATAAAATTTCTTTCTTCTAATTTTCTAACTTACTTTCTTCTTCATCTTCTTTTTATCTTTAACCTAATTCTCTTGGACAAACTGTGATATTGTTTCAAGTTTACCTGCCACTGGTGGTTACATGAATAGAGGGAAAGCTTCGAAGTGAACTTCATCTTTCTTTTCCTTTCTGACTTGGCTTATACCCACTGCATCAAGTTGTTTCGAGCTCAGTGGTGAAGCAACAGGTGGCTTGAAAGTTACTAGCCACCCACTGTGTGCCAAAATTATCTCAAAACTTTCCCCTTTTTCAATGGAACCACATGCAGCTTGCTTTATGCAATAAGTAAACTATTACACCATTTTTTTATGCACAAGGTGCTAGAAATTAAATGTTCGTTTTCATGTTAAAAATAAGCCTAAAGTTATAATCAATACCATATCAAGGATACAATCGCACGTAGTTAGGGGATAGGACTGAGCATCTGTCGAGGAGAGATTTTTTTTTTTTAAATGTTAAGAAAGTTGAATGTGACTTTTCTAAAATATGAGAAATATTGAGTGTAGATTAACAAACATATCAATATGGTTTATCCTCAATGAAAAGCACGGGTGATAACAGATCTTCATGTAATGTCCGTTTATGAAAGTAGTAGAGAAGTACTTTTACGTAATCTGAAATAAATATGTGGAGAAAATTATTTTACTTTACGAAAAAATACTGTTGAACGTACGTTTGATTTTTAAAGATGTTATTCCAAACCAGCCTATAACTATTGGTTCGCGTCATTCTTTCACTTCAATAACCACAACTCCACAAGGTCCAAATAAAACCCATTATATGCTTTTATATTTTTTAAATAAATTCCTCGATGACATCATAATTCATAGGTCGAGCATCAACACATATTAGAAAATTGGCTAGAAAGGAAGGGGGGATCAGGGATCGCATCTAATGATTGCTGTTTTATTAAGGGTTTGTGACTCGGAAATCACAGTATAGCAGCCTCCCCCGTGCCTCCCTCCGAACACAGAGATAATCCAAGCGACCGATGGCAACCGACTTTAGTTCCATCCCCATCATTGGTAAACTCCGCCATCCAGTTCCGTAATCTTCTCGTACTAGGAATCTGATTATCCTCAAATTCGATATCCTTCTGTTCTTTTCTTCTCTTGAACTCTACATTTCTTAACAACACGTTATGTAATTGATTTTGCAAGTCAATTTGACTGCTTACCAGTTACAGTTGAAAATATTTGCTCAAATATTTTATGCTTGTAGTTCATGAGTAAAGAAATATCGAGTGAAATCTGCAAGAGTCAAGAGGATGCTGTGTTGTGTGCTTTGTTTCTTATATCACTGTTTCATTTTTTGAACGCAGATGTTAGCGCCCTTCGAGCCAATTCCGATGACCCAAATGTTGCTGAGGACCCTGCAGTCTCTGAGGTTGTTAGACAATTGGACCAGGCTTGTAGAGAGGCAGGGTTCTTTTACGTGGTACTTTCCTATCGATTCTCTGTATCTCTTGACATTCGTTTTCTATTACTCTCTCCCTTGATTTAGTATGCTGGCTGGAGAAAAAATGGCACAATTTTATTCCGCAATTCTACAATCTGTTTATTTTCCCCTTGTTTTCTGGGCACAAGGCTTATTGAGTTACTTCCTTTGCTCTGTATTAACTCAATGAAGAGTTCTGGGAATGTTTGAATCATCAATTAATTTTGTTCACCCTCGTGTCTCGAGGTTGTTTTCTACAGAGGGTCTACCAGCACCTCTATCAGCATATCCGGTGTTATTACTTTCTTCAGATTCTTTTTCTTTTTTCTTTTTGTAATAATGTTACATGTCACGTGTGATGGTTAGTAGCTAATATCAGTAGTGATCGAAATGTAAACGTAATTGCAATTTGCAAAAGGGGGAGATGGCAGGAGGAGCATGCAATGGCTGAAGAAATGTGTGTTTGACTTGCATTTATCTTGTAAATTAGATAAGATTACTTCTGTATGGATTCTGGCGAAGTTATTGTCGTCAGTCATCACCCATTGGGTCATTTCTGTGAAGTTATATTTTTTGTGCATGATTCAAAGCAAGACTATGGCCATGAAAGTGGTTGATGTCTTCAATTCATCTTCATGGATCAGAAAGGTCATGGTATTCCTGCTACTATCCTCAAAGAGGTTAAAGATGTGACCCGCAGATTCTTTCAACTTCCATACGAAGAAAAGATGAAGATCAAACTGACTGAGGGTACCGGTTTCAGGTTTGTTTCAGTGCACAGATTCCCCTGCATCACAAATTTCTAAATGCAAGATCACTTGTGCGTTTTCCACAGGAAGTTAATTATCCAAATTCTGAATTGAATGCAGAGGATATCAGAGGGTCGGAGAAAACATAACTAAAGGCGTACCTGATATGCATGAAGCAATAGATGTAAGTCCCAATTTTCGTCGTCTTTGGACAGAAAGTAATTATTCTTGTTTTAATGCTTTGTGTTTGTCACTAGCTAGCTAGCGCTTACGTCGCAAAACTACATACATCGTAGACAACCGACCATCTGCTCTTCATTCAAACTCGTCTCTCAGTGATCCAATGCATTTAGTTTAGTACATTAGAAATATCAAAATCAAGTTAACGATGGGAATGTATAGAAACATCTCATGTGTTGTTCTGTTATTGGAGACCAGCATAACCGGCTCAATAAGTTAATCAACAACTCATTTTCCTGGAACAGTGCTACAGGGAAGTGACAGAGGGCATGTATGGAACGCTTGGCAAACCCATGGAAGGATGCAACCAGTGGTATGTGAAATTGGGGCCCGGTTTCTTTAATTGATATGCCTGTATTCCCCCTACCCCTCCCGTAATGTTTGGTTGAGTATTATGCTCATGAGAGTAAAAATATATTCACTTGTTAGATTCACTATATGCGTTCATTTATCTTAATTCAAATAAGATGGTTTACATCCGCTAGGCGTGGGTTAGTGAGGAAAGATTTGGGTTGTATGATGGAGAATTATCATTCAGTAGAGGTTTTTCTAGTAAGTAAATGTATTCTGGAACTCATGATTATGAAGTTTGAACTCACTTTTCATTTTGTTTCGGTCAATCAATGGTGCAGGCCACAAAATCCTACAAACTTCAAAACTCTTATGGAGGAGTATATTAGTCTCTGCACAGGCGAGCGTTCGTCTCCCTCACTTCTGTTACTCAGACTTCATCTAATTTGGCTTCCGTGGTTTAACTTTTTCTAATTTCTTACGCGGTTCCTTGGTGCCAGCAGAACTTGCAAGACAGATTATGAGGGGAATTGCATTAGCACTAGGCGGATCACCAGATGAATTTGAAGCTCAGAGAGCTGGGGATCCATTTTGGGTTATGAGACTCATTGGTTATCCAGGTTTATCTACTGCAAATGGAAAAGCTGATGTCAAAAATGACATTGGATGGTAATTTCATACTGCAGTTCTTGGGGTTTGCCCTTCTATTTCTATCACTGAGCCTTACATTACTGATGTCTCTCCCATTTTGTTCATCTTAATTCTCCATAACTATCTAGTGGAGCTCACACTGATTACGGTAAATTTTCCTGCTGACCTTAAAATTGTTAGAAACCGAGAATGTTTGGCAATTCATTCTCAATCATCCTGGCACGTTTGCTTGACAGGTTTATTGACATTGCTTAATCAGGATGACAATATAAATGCACTTCAGGTACGTACTTCACTCAGATCAGTCCTGTAAGGATACAACGATGGATATTATATTCATTTTCTGGGATTCTTCAGGGAATCAATCATTCATCTTAAAATTCATATGTTGAAGGTGAAGAACCTGTCCGGGGAATGGATATCAGCACCTCCGGTTCCTGGAAAATTTGTGTGCAACATCGGCGACATGCTAAAGGTATACAAATGATGAACTTCATCCTTTCATTCATTAAGTCAATCCTTTTACTCTTCTGGGAATCCATGAGTAACATGATTGGGAATGCAGATATATTCCAATGGGTTGTACGAGTCAACTCTGCACCGGGTTATAAACAACTCAGAAAGATACAGAGTCAGCGTAGTATATTTTTACGAGGTGATAAGCAATTTCTTGCGAGCTTATCTCTGTCCTGCTTCTTGTTTTTTAAGATTGTTTGGTAGCTAACATGGGTGAGTGATTGTGTTGCACATGGGACGGAACAGACAAACTTCGATACGGCTGTGGAGCCTTTGGATACATATAAAACGAGGGCGAAAGGTGCCAACAAGTTCAAAAGAGCCGTGTATGGAGAGCATCTAGTCAACAAGGTCACAACCAACTTCGTTGATATCTAGCTCTTGTCATCGGCCAAGTTCAAGATTGCACATTCTGTTTGTTTATAATTATAGCGACTCCTAACTTAGGAAACGACTTACATGTTCCTTATCCATTAGCTCGTTCCTTCTCAAAGTTTACATTCACATACTACTAGAACTTGCTCGCAGCTTACAATGGTTAGCCAACCCAAAATAATTAAAATATTTTTCTCCTTGTGTGTTTATATTTATAACATGACCGTTCAGGATGTGGAACGCAAATCACTGAACATTCAAACGATAGATAAGGTCGGTCAAATCCTCGAGGGAACCACCAACGCAGTGGGGTGAAGTGTGAAGAAGAACAACAAAGATGAAATCGGCACAAGACTCGATTAAAGGGGTTCTGTTTGAATAGGAATTAAAAGAATCCAAAAGGGAAGTTTGACTTGGACGGCAAGGAGAAGGAAGGAGGGCATGTGAGTGGAGGAGGAAAGGAACAAAAGAAGGGCATTATTAAATGGATGATTGATGCGTGAGGTGTGAATAAGGAAGGCAATGGATGATGATGATGATGATGATGATGAAGGGAAGGGAGGGTCCAATGCGCACAACTAAGTTGACGTTAAGGCAAAGGCAGAGAGTGAGTGAGGAAGACAACAAATTTGGGAACAAGGGAGGACCCTTCCAGTGCCGCTAACTTGTCAATCAATTACACACCCACCCTTTTTGACTTTTGCCATCGCTTCTCTTTCTCCCCAACTTACATCTTTCTTCCTCGTATTTTCTTCACCATCCATTCCTTTATATTTGCCTACGCCTCAAACGGTCCAAACGATGTCTGCATTGAAACAACTTCCCTCCTTCCGTTGTTTAGTTCTTTAATTTTTGCCCGTGCTTTCGTTTCATTCACTAATTTAGCCGTCCCCCAACTGGCAACTGCCACCCTCTGTTTCTTTCTCATGGTCAACCGTCCCCTACACGACATCATGTCGTGTATGTCCCCACATTTCTGTCCAATCCCTTGTGGCTCGGTCCCTTTCCTTGCTCTTTCTTCCCTCTACTGTTTCAAATTTCAACGCAAACATAGGAAATTCGGACAACTGAAAAAGGCAGAGAGAGGACATTGGGACGTAGTCACGTAGTGAGAGAATTCAGATGATAAAAGTTGAGAGAGGAGGAGCATCCAAGGTGAGCACCAACAAGGCAAAGGTAAAAAATGCAACCAAATATAAAATTCGAAAGGAATAACCCCCCACCACCACCACCTCCTCCACTTTCTATTTCTTTCTATCATGTTGAAACCCGTTACCAAATCCACCGTTTCCACTTTTCTTTTCTGTTTTAATTTATAATAATGGATAATGGATTCACAGGGTCTCAGTCTCCAAGGGAGTGAACAGGAAAGATAAAAGGAATCCAATATTGTACAGGAAAATGGAGTAAGTAACCCACTAATCATCTCCTTCGAGATTGACAAAAGCATTAGTTCTACAAAGTGCCAACTGCTCCTTAGAAACGTTGAACTTAAACATAATAAAAACTTAGTGTCTTGGGGAGCTCTGCTTCGGACAAATCCTAACCGTCGAAATGATTACAAGCTAAGAGGATTCGAGTATGAGATTCGTTGAATCGGAGGCAGAGAGCGAGTGATTATGATCGCCTTCGTAGGTCACTACTAACATGGATGGATCGTCCAGAGCTCGCTCTACGTGTTTGCGTGCTGGACACCCTCTAACGCTACTGCACTTGTAGTATCCCCTGTTTTTTGTTCCACAAACGACTTTATCAGTACAAGATCTAGTACCAACTCGGAATAGAGTATTCTAGATTTTCTAAAATTAGCGAATCAACGAAAAAGGAAACTGCAAGAAAAATTCCATCACAGATTTGGGTCCTTTCAAGAATTTCAAATACAGAGGTCAAACACAGATAAAGTTAATTTCAATTGAAATCAGAGCTCTATGATATGAGCAATTAGGTTGATAGAGTTTATTTACCTAGGATGAGGGGATCCTTTAATGGGTTTCTGTCCATACTTCCTCCATGAATAATCATCGGGTGGGATATCAGCCATCTTCAAGCTTATTGCGGGCACCCTCACTACCCTCTTCAACCTCATTTTTCTGCTGCAAAGCATCAATTGAAAAACAGAACATTTAACAACTAAAACATCTCAAAGATTTTGACTTTTCACATTCTTAAGGGAAAAGGAACGAGTTTAGAGAAGAACCTGTCGCCTACCTCTTTTTAGAACAATGGCAACGACTAGAGGAACTGCCGCACTTGCCGGAACCCAAGTTCTCGGAGCTACACTTTCTCTTCAGCGAAGAAGAAGAAGAAAGAGGAGGCTTTCCCGCTGAGGAGACTTGAGACAGATTCGTGATCTGAAAAACAGTCGCCGGCGACGAAGAGGATGGCTGTTTACTATCAGTATCACCAGTAAGAGACGACATAAGCGACGTCGCGGCAGGGGAATACGAGAAATTAATGGTCTTGAACGATTCCTTCCGCTCAATCACCCCATTTTTGGGGATCAGGGGATGTTGCTCGCTCAGAGTCTGGTGTTGAAGAAGGGCCGGTGGGATCTGCTGCAACGGCGTCGCGTAATAAACTTTGGGTTCAGAAGGTTGTGGCTCAGGGTTTAGATTAACGGCAGGATGAGGCGGCGGCGGCGGCGGCAAAGGGGCTCTTCTGAATCGAGCATGACCGGTTCTGGTTCGACCCAGAAGAGAAATCACCTTCTTGAACTTAGAAACGGCGACGTCCGCGACGGCTTTACAGTCCATCTCGATTTCCATGGAAGACTTTGAAGCGGAAGAAGAAGACTGGAATTGTTGCTGACTCTGAGAAAGCAGCCTGATAAGCTTCTCGACGCTCTCCAGACCGGACGCAGCTTCTTGAACAACATTGTCATCCATTTTGGCCGCAAAGCTATTGTTCCTGTAACCCATCATGAGCTCCACGGCCATACTCACAGAACCATGAAAGAGGCGGAGGAAAAACGGTGGGGGGGGGAAGACGAGATGAAGGAGGAAGCAATGAGAAAATGAAATGGTATTGATAGAGAGAGAAGCCTGGTCAAATAGATTGGATCGGCCAGAGACTAGAAAATAAAGATAGATTAAAAGAAAAGGAGAAGCGGGTGATTTGGTGGGCAGGGTGACCGAGCTGTAACGCTAGTGAAACATCGTTGAGAGGGCACTGTTACCGTCAAATGTAGGTGGGAAAGAGACGGAGGAGGGATGTTTTGGAGAAGGTGGGAGGGGTATTGACCTTTTAGGAGGGGTGGGGCCCATGAGGATTAATAATGGGAGAGAAATTGCGGGGGGCATAACATAGCAAATAAGGTCAAACTAATGTTGGAGCCGCCCGATCGTGTTTGAAAATGGACTCTGATCCCATTGGTTGCTTCCACATGATTCAGTTGACTTCCATTGACACCTTCCTTCCTTATGCCCAAGTTTCACCTCCTTGGGTTCCCCAATTTCCACTTTTTTTTTAATTCCTGAATTCAATTATTTTTTTACCTTCTTTGTCGACGAAGATACACGCTGCTCCACCGTTATTTTTCTCTTTTTTTATTGAAATCTTAACTCAAAATTTAAAAAAATTTATTCCCATCGTAATTTTTTAATCACAATCACTTTTTAAAATTTAGGTTTTATCTCAAAATCAATAAAATCTATTCTTCCACAATCTATTTTTTAAAATATAAATTTTACTTTGAATTCCGTAAAAGTTATTATCCGTCAGATTTTCAAACAAGCTCTCAATCTAAATAATTGTATTAGCTGTGGTTTTATTTTGGCTTTTCTGACTTCATTTTTTTAATTTTTTTCCTTCGTCGCTGTCTTTTTTTCTACTTATCTCTCTTTTAATACTTCCAACAAAATTAATTTGTGCTCATTTCACGGATCTTTTACTAATCTCTAGTTGAATTGATCCACATCGGCATGTTGTGTGTCTGTTTTTTTTTTTTAATATGTGCCTTAAATTACTAATCTAATCTTTAATTATGAGCGAAAAGGCGACGGGAGGAAAAGCAGTTTGGCATTTCAACATGAAGAAGAAAGCTACTTGTACCAAACATGGCAGTAGTGACAAATATAATAATAATAACAATCATCATCATCGTTATTGATTATCATGATCACTTTAAAAAGATGAAGTAGGGTTTTGGAGGTGCATCAGGATCCACTTGGTAAAGCAAATTTCGAAGGAGGCCATTGCAAGGTAAAGCTATCTTGCCCTTCATAGTCAACTCTTCATCTTTGGCGCGCGAGTTGATGGTAATGGTTATTGTTCGATTCTCTTTTTGATACAATTCAAATGTGAAAACCATTTGACGTACATTTGGCAATTAATTCCACAACCCCCTCTGATCGAACGAAGACCTGCAAAACTCTTCAAGATGTGTTTATTATATGTGTTCTCTGACCAAGTGATTTAAAATGGAAGTAAAAGATTAACAGTGGCTTTATCTTTTTCACAGGACAGAAAAAATGACCAGTCCATTGAATTTAATTCGACTTAGATTAAATCAAGCTCAGAGTACGTGTTTAAATTAGTTTATTTTAAATGATTCTACGAAGGTTCAAATAACCATGTAAAAAGAATTTTATTCGACCTAAGTAACAATCCTTCATTTTTTTTAAGTGATTACATGGGATTTCCTCAAACAATCTCGTGTTAATGTTAAGGTGCTAGTGTTAGTTTCTTTAACTATTTTATTTAAAGGAATGAAGGGAAGACGAAGGAGGCTTACAGACCAAAAGTCAATAGACGCAAACATTGAACATCACATGAGACAAACACCATGAAATGCGTGTCAGACTTGTCTTACTGCTCCTTCTCACCCACAGTTCACACTCTGGTGCGTGTGTGTGTGTTCATGCAATATAATGGCCACAAGATACATGTATAAAATTAATGTGCTGATACATAAGCATTAATACCTCCTAGTTTTAATGAATCTATGTTGGTAATGTTGATCCCATTTAAAAAGCCAGGCTATCTCGATCCAACTGGCATCTGGTACTTTTCCTTACAAAAATTACCAACGTAACAACACTACGAGTTTAAACCCTACAAGTATAGCAGATACGTGGCCAACAATTCAGTTCGATGTGTCAACTCCACAATTTTCAACTTACCTTATTCATGTATTAATGAGTGCTGGGTAGAGTTGGTAAGGGTTACTACCAGCATTCCTCAGGGTGAGAGTTCGAACCCTGGGGAGTGACAGCCGCGATAATTAACGCAACCTCAAAGAGGTTGTCCCATCAGTACCTCGCTACCATCGTAAGGTCTCCTCGCGGGGGTTCGGATTAGTCTGGGGCGGGCAATAAATCCAGGATATTCCAAAATACCGGATAGTTTATACAAAAAAAAACTTACCGTATTCATATATATTATCTCAAATGATTTATTACACTATTATTCTCTTTGCAGCTTCTGTTGCCTTTTTGACAATAACAATTCATCAACACCAATTATCGGTTTCACACCAAAATATTTTTTAAGAATGTCTTTAACGATAATATCACTTCAATTTCAATTTCAATTTTACTACCAGTAAAAGCATGCATTCACTTTTGGATCTTCTGATCTGAAATTGAAATTCAGTTAACATATTTGTATTTTAATAGAACATATATTCATTGAGGTGTTGTCAACACAGAATATGATGTTGTCAATACAATAACCTCATCTTGTCAATTGGGACATCTCATTAAATATTTTTCTGAATATGACCATTTATTAAATAACTTGCTTATTTGGGACATAAAACTAAATTTCCCTTATTTTTTTTTAAAACATATATGCAAATTGCTCACGTTGTTTCCAAATATCATCTGTTAAACCAACGGTCATATTTCTCAACTGTGACAATGCAGGTGTAAATCGTCAAATTGAGGAGATGGAACTTCCCTTTCCCTTTTTTTCTTTGCCCACAACTTCCTTTTCTCTTTTCGGTTATGGAAGAAATATGAAGATAGGGAGCCAACTATCTAAAGTATCAATCTTTCTCACGAGGACAAGTGTGGCCCAAGTCTACACCAATTTCATGATCATCATTGACTCAACTTTGCATACATTGCTAAATTCTCTCCCAAAGGTGCATCAAGACTCAACTTTGTACTTGAAGCTGAGAAATCTCAAGACTCAATCATGAAATTGGTTACAGAGACGTTCAGATTCCCAGCAAAACTTCTCCCTCTGGTCTCTTACCCCATCGTCAAAATTTAATCGTGAAGCATAAATAATTTTCATAAATGAAAAACAAATCAAAGAAGGAAGAGATTGGAATTTAAACTTGTCTCATTTCTTTTGCTATCAGCCAAATGGACAGGAGAATAGTCCATCTCGGTGTGCTCATGGGATTGGCAGGAACTAACTCTAAAAAATGTTCGTAAAATATGCAGAAATCAATAAAGTACATACAATTCAAGTCGCGTCTAAGGATAATGTCCTTAAGAGTTATTCCGCATCCCCTTAGAGAATTAGAAAGCGGTACTCTCCAAGGTTAAATAAACTATCGGAAGATAATTAATAAAACTCATCAAGAGATAATAAAACTCCTAAAGAGATAAAAGGATAAAACTCATCAGGAGATAAAAAGATTTTCGATCTCCAAGATTTCCATTTTATTCTAATGTCTTTATTCTCTCTATATGTGATTAAATGAAGTGATAGTGGGTTATTTATAACCATTGATGGGATGCATAAAAATACCTCTTGGAGCAATATGTAACTCTAAATTATAAAATATGTAACTCTAAATTATAAAATATTTTAATAATATTTGAAAAAACTCTTTCTTTCACACACCCATGTTTTAAATTTCCAACACCTGCTTTAAGATTGACTTATTATTACTAATCCACACCTCTCATATTCTTTTTATTATCCTACATCTACTCATTTGATACCCATATGTTTAGTTTTTATTTTTTTTTTCCGGTGTGCAAATAGCACAATACAATACACATTGGCACTTAGGAGTTTTTACCCCAACTATCGCAGTGTCTGCTTTTACAATTAAAGTTTTAGGGGACTTAACACAAAAAAACAAGTTTTAGGGACCATTGCGAGGTTTCAAATAATAGGTTAAATTATCAATAAAATCAGAACTACAGATGAGAAGTATAAACTTATTTGTTATTTTATATTGAAATTTCTCATTGTACGTTCTTCAATTCCTATGCAACTTTAGGTAATTAAATTTATTCCTTATAACTTTATGCTAATCGAATGTCCGGAAAATAGTCAACGCAACTATTCATGGTTGGATCTTTTCCTCCAAACATGACTCGATATCTCACGATCACGTCGGAATATTACAAGTGAGGGTGGCTTTTTCGTCTGACCATTCCTTTTTTTTAAGATTGGATTCATACATAGATCCTGCATCCATTTTCCCAACTATATCTTTAATGAGAATTAGGTGCAAACAAGAGGCTGACTAAGATGATCTGCTGATGTCGCAAATAGAATTTGCTAACACGTACAGTTTTAATCAGGTCAATCGAAAAAACTAGATTGTTATTTGAGCCGTGAATTCAAGCATTATGAATAGAAACAGCACATTAGGACAGCTATTGTAAATGGGTCGTGATTCAGTAACACCAGTCACCAATAAACTAAATAAAAGAATAAATATTTTGGTGTGAAATAGAGAACTTGTCAAAGGGAGGGCCATAATTCCTGGTTAAGCGAGATAATTATGGTACAGAAAGTTTGAACAAGATGACCAACTCCACGTCATGCAATATATTTAACAGTTTTTTTTTTGTATTTAGCACTCCTCTACTCCTTAATAGTTAATATATAATATCTGAAAAATTTACAAATAGATCTAACAAAAAAAATTAATGAACAAAAGGTTTTAAAGGTGAATAAAATTACTATCAGGTCCCAGCAGTAGCTAGTTCGGTTGTTATATAACAACCGGACCAGTTACTCCTGGGACCTGATAATAATTTTATCAATCTTTAGGATATTTCATTCATTAATTCCTCTATTTGAAACATGATTATAAATTTCCCTTAATATAAAACCTAACTAACTGATGTGATTGGATTAAAAATGCTAGTCAAACTAGTTAATCATGTTTTTAATTCCCCCAGTCTCTCACTTGATTATTGTGTGAGAAATATCATTGTGATAAATTTAGGAAGATATGGAAAAATGTGTGAAATAGCTTATATTTAAAATTAATGTCAACTCACCGAATATACCATACAGCAAGTGCATGGGAGAGTCTTTTGATTGGCGTACATAGTGGGTTCGTTTGGTAATACAGTAGAGAAGTACTTTCATGCAAGCCAGGTAAATATATGAAGGGGATTATCTCATTTTACGAAAAAACACTGTTGAACGTACTTTTGGTTGAGAGTTAAGTGCTTGTTTGGGAACCCCGTTTCTGAAACGATACACATATTCCAATATAAAACCATCTCAATTTTTGTAAAAACTATCTCGAAATTCATAAAACCATATTGAAATCCGTAAAATGGCTCAAAATCTATAAACTAATTTATCCCCACTGACTTTCTAAATACACCCCGAATGTTTCCAAAGAAGCAGAGTATATTTTAATTTGAACGAAGTGACCATGCCTAATCGGAAAGCAATCACAGCCCACAGACGATGAAAATAAGGGAATCCCAATTAAAATTAAATAAGGGAATGAACAGGTGGCTAGTATAATTTATAGAAATAGACCAGTAATCAAAGAAAACTGCGAAGATCAGCAAAGATTTGGCGCTATTATCTTTATTATTAACTCATGCTTATTGATAAGATGCGGTGGCCATGATAGACTATATAATTATTATTTTTATTAGCCATTAATTATTAAGAAAAAAACAATACTGGAATGCAAAACTTGAGAGGCTGCGTGAACAGACAGCATTCAACGTGGTGGTTGGCTTCAAGTAGAGAATCTCACTGTCCACCTCGTGCTTGATCAACAATCCTCCCATCTCTCCTACTGTTTTCACGAGATTCCTCGTATTCATCGTTTGATGTTTTATTTGCTTCTGGCGACTGATTTGTAGAATAAGATCATGAATCCAGGTTCACATTGCATGAAAATACTAACTCTTCGTCTTCACTACTAGTACATTAACAAATAGTCGGTACAATTTCCACGCAAATCGGTTTCTCAACGTTGAGACTCGTGTTCTTCTTTTATTTTTCCATTTGGTGTGGTTGTTTTTATTATTAATAAATGCCCAGAAATTATTTACATCCAGCTACTATTTTTTTTAAGCATTGGTTATTCTTCCACCGAGACAGTATTCTTCGAGGGATTGTCAAACATCTAATGTGGACATCTCTCTTTGGTAGAGATTCAAATATTAATTTTTTATGTTACGAGGGGTTAACCCTTCTGGCTAACACGTGATGATTATTTTCATTACTATTAATAATTTGTTTGCCAAAGAGATGTGGTTGACGAAGTGATCCATATTACAAATGAGTGAAGATATCAGGCCCATGGCCCGTTTTCTCCTTGCCCGCTCTCGTTCAAGAGAGAAAGCCCATTGTTACTGCTCTATTTTGCCATGACCCATGAACTTAAGCAAGCGTCTTGATATTGAAATGTAACAACGATGCAGTGTTATTATAAGCCGGGGAACACTGAAATTTAACTGTGACGAGGTAGTTATTACTTATTCCCTGGAAAAAAAACATAAAAGGACTTGGTGTTTGTTTTATCAATTTTATGAAATTCGAAAATAACAAGGAGCTAATCTTATATCATTAATTTCAATGAGAATGAGATAGTTCAGTACAACTCAAATATGCCAAATCCCAAAACACCATTCATGTCGTGACATTCTATGATATTTTTTGACATAAGAAAAACAACAGTGTTGATCCATTATGCAAAAGTTAAATGACCTTGATCGACAAGTTTTAAATACTATATTAGCTACTGACTTTTTTTTTTTTTGCAGAACATATTCATCCTCTTACCGGAGATAACGCTATTTGACGTAGTAAATGTGGGTATATTCCTCATCCAAGATTTAAAAGTTGATTTATTATGTTATAAGGGAAAACTCCTTCCACTTGAGCCAACTCACCTTGTTAGCTACTAACTTTAAACACACATGCACCATTGGATTCAAGCTAAAGGTGGAATCGGTTGATGGGGTGTTGGGTATGGGATTGGAGACTGAAGGCACGAGTTGAAGTGGTCTGGCAGCACCCGAACGAACCTACTTTGTTATATTCTGAAAGACTCTCCAACCCATAAGCGTGGAAGAAGCAATAAGACAGAGGGCACAAAAAGTCTTGACGATTATATAGAGTGAAGCAAACAAGGGCAGCTAACACAGAATGATAAAGCATAATGTTAGTTACGTTGCTAATTAGAAATGAGGAGAGGGGGTTGTTGGAGGAATTAATAATAATAATAATAATAATAATAATAATGAAGTGAGTGAGGCAACCTGCAGGCTGTTAGAATTGTTCATAAAATGGTGGCATGTTGTAATCAAAGTGAGTCAACAGCATCCACCTAATAACAATACAATTATGAATTAATGAACCCCTTCGTCCCTTTCACTTGATGGTTGGCTGGCTGGCCCATCACACCCCACCCTTCCTTTGTTCCTAAGCCTCTTGTGACGCCGACGCTTCATTTAACAGATTTCAACTTTCCAGCAGAAACCTCTCCCCTTCCCTTTTCACCAGCAGTCATATCGTTTTGATGAGTCTTTCACATACAAATGTGTATCTCAGTTGATCTCTTGTGTATGTGTTTGCATGAATGGAATATAGAATGTGAAAGCCGTCTAGTTTACGGTGGCCATATATACTTTGAAGGGAACGCGTACGTGTTGTTCATTCAGCATTAGCCAGCCGGCGAGTTTGATGAGTGTGGGTTTCTGACGAGTGAAGCAACTCACCAACAATCATATCCGGTGGATTCTCCTACCTAACATCTCTCTCCAGTTACTCTGGACCCCATCATGACTTGCTCTTCTTTAATTCTCTCCAACGTCTCTTGTTATTTACAGCAAACCATTTCATGCATGTGTTGATTTACCTGTGATTCAACTGGAGGGGAATCATTCTCCAACTATGACATCGAATTAATACAAAGCAACAACGTAGCGTTGCGGCATGAAACTGTTGCCGGATTTGGTACTATGAAAGTGGAAAGAGGACAGTATATATATGCACCCATTTGGCAAATATGTACAGATCTAATATCCTTATTTCTCCCTATCTTTTCAATCATTAAACGCAGCATTTGATTTAGCCGGCTGAGATAAATTTCTTTGACGATAAAATACATGAAAATGACAAAAACACAGGGTACACATGTAAGGGAATTTTTATTTTGATTTATCTTGATGTGATAAAAATTCGATTTACATAAATATATATGTTTGGGAATTCATTAAGAGAAATAAATTGACAAATTTCAAGATGATTTTATGAATTTCGAGATATTTTTTATCTTAACCTACATACCCGTTAAGAAAAAGAGATTCCCAAATGTGCATATTGATGTGATTTTGTGCCTGTTTGAGAACGCGGTAGAGAAGTAATTTTACGTAAGTCGAGGTAAATATGTAGAGGAAATTATCTTGTTTCGTGGAAAAATACTGTTGAACTAGCATTTGGTTTTTGGAAACGTTGTTCCAACAATCCCGATGCAAACCGTACAAAGAGAGGAGATGCAAAAGCAGGGTAGAGTTTCGTTTGGGCCAGAAAAATACCGATGTAAACCCTTTGCCGGTTGACCGATTAGCCTCTTTTTGTATCAAAAAAAGATTAGCCTCTTTTCTTTCGTCTTCATTACTGTGGACTGCATCAGCCTCTCTTTGCTTCTCCATGTCGTTTCGCTGGCGTGATCGTTATTTTACTTTTCACTCGCGAAAATACAAATAAGGAAACCCAGAATCTCTTGTAATGACCCAATATCAGCTCATGTAGAATACTACGAAATTGATGGGAACCATATTATTCATTATTTTAATTATGAACTGTGCCTTTATATGTATATATATTTCATGCGAATTCTTATTCTCTTGGCGCTTCCTCACACATTTATTAGTTTTGAGTATTTCTTAAAAAACAAATTTTCCTTTTTAAAAACTTGTTCGTTTATATATCTAGTTTTATTTGCAAAAACAAATGTTGATTTTGTTGATGAATAAAAATTTAGGTGCCCATGGTTTCATGAGACAAATGTTAACCTGCATATTCATCATCTGATCCTAAGCACTTGACTTTCTTCCCCTGATCAAGAATCAAGACCCCCCCTTGACTTTGGGTGAAACGGAAGGTGTCGGAAGGATTCCATAATTCATACTCTTGAGGAATTTGAAAATTTAAAAATCATCTCATTTTTGCATATTCTTTATTTTATTTACAGCTTGATTAATATATAGTATAATATGATATGGTGGATTTTTTAATAAAATAAATATGTTGTTTAAAAATTATACTGCATCATAAATTAAAAATAAGGAAGTTAATATTTATTTATATATATAGTTATATAATAAGTTAGTTTATATACAAGTAAATTAATGTAAAAAAATAAAAATATAAATTTTTTTTAAATAATTCCCTGCACAGAACAAAGCAGCAGATAATCTGGATGTTATAAAAAATGAGCCTGTCACCGAACAACGCGTAGACCAAAAGAAATGTCATGATTAGACTCCACCACCAGCTCCAACTTCTTCTCCTTCGCTTGTTGTCTTATAACTTTCCTTCTCTCTCGCGATCATCTTTCACAAATCAAATCCCAATTTCAAAGCCAACTTGTCCTCCCGTCACCCACCGCCGTTGTCTTCAATTGACTCTTTCTGACTTGGTGGCCTCTTCGGTACTCCCACATTATGAAGCTCTCGGCGTTGCAGCAGAGCTACCTCAACCGTCGGGCCAACAGCTTCCGTGGATCGCCCCAGTTGGATTCCTCCGGTGAAGGCCCCATAAAGTCTCCGGCTGCCGTTTTCTGGCTCATCCTTCATGGCATCTGTTGTCTCATTAGTCTGGTCCTTGGTTTCCGTTTCTCTCGCCTCGTCTTCTTCTTTCTCGTCTCCACTTCATCTAACAACCTCCACATGGTTCCATTCCGCACTGCAACTCAATTCACTGGATCCCTTGATTTTCAATCCGCTTTAACTTCCAATCCCTTCGCCAACATTGAAAATCCTGCTAATAGAACCACCATTGCCAGCTCCACCAGCAGGGTCATCGTTGGGCGGCATGGAATCCGAATCCGACCTTGGCCACATCCAGATCCCGTGGAGGTGATGAAGGCTCACCAGATAATTAACAGGGTCCAGAGGGAGCAGAGGCTCCAGTTTGGAGTGAAGAACCCTAAGACGGTGATTGCGGTCACGCCAACTTATGTACGGACGTTTCAGGCTCTTCATTTGACCGGGGTGATGCACTCGCTAATGCTGGTGCCATACTACCTAGTGTGGATTGTGGTGGAGGCCGGAGGAGTCACCAATGAGACCTCTTCAATTATTGCCAAGTCCGGGCTTAGAACAATCCACGTTGGGTTCAATCAGCGGATGCCTAATTCCTGGGACGGAAGGCATAAATTGGAGGCCCGGATGCGGCTTCGTGCTTTGAGGTAAATGTCTTGTTCTACGCGCTACCAATTAACTCCATTTTCGTTACTAAGGAAACGCAACCGTGTATTTACTGACATGATAACTCTTTTCCCCTCTTCATTTTCTTGGTCAGCCCCCTTATACGATCTGTAAGGAATAGCTTGTTTATAATTTTGTGTTTTGCTTTGCTTCATATATTTGCAACAGAATTGTGAGAAAAGAGAAGCTGGATGGAGTTGTGATGTTTGCGGATGACAGTAATATGCATAGTATGGAGCTATTTGATGAAATCCAAAGTGTGAAATGGATGGGTGCTGTTTCAGTTGGAATACTTGTTCATTCTGTCGATACAGATGAATCTACATCCCTGCCTCAAGGAAAGGATGGGGAGGAAACCCCCCAAATACCCGTACAAGGTCCTGCTTGTAATTCTAGCAATGAGTTGGTTGGGTGGCACACTTTCAATTCACTACCATACGCTGGAAAAAGTGCTGTTTTGATTGATGACCGAGCACCTGTACTGCCCCGAAAACTTGAATGGTCTGGGTTTGTGTTGAATTCAAGGTTGCTCTGGAAGGATGTTGGTGATAAACCGGAGTGGATTAGGGATCTTGATGCATTAGATGGAGTTGATGGGGACATAGAGAGTCCACTGTCTTTGCTCAAGGACACCTCAGTGGTGGAACCACTTGGTACCTGTGGACGCCAAGTTTTGCTTTGGTGGCTGCGTGTGGAAGCTCGGACGGACAGCAAATTCCCTCCCAGGTGAGCTCTTTCCTCTTGATTTTTGTATCCCCGCGGGGGTGGGGTAGTTACAGTCCAAACTGTTTTAAACTGATTGATCTTATAATTGCTTTCTCGAGCATCAAAAGTCTACTCTGGTGACCTGGTTCGCATTTAGGAGTTACCATTTGTGAGTATGTTTTTGTTTGCAATGTTGCGTTTCCTGCTGTACAGATAAAAGAGTAAAAGGCATAATGAAACGTTAAGAAAATTTAAAAAAAAAAGGATTGTTCAAAGAAAAGAATTCGTAGAAACTACATAACATCATGAAACAAGAACGGTCATTTCAATTGTTGCCACTTGAAGTCCCAAGGAACTTGTAACAGTTCTTCAACTGAGAAATGTATATATCCCGTCCTAAGTGCATATCCTGCTGTTACTCTTTTAGCATCTGTTATTTTCTCAGTTAACTGTTGCTGTTCGCAAAATCTCTGCTTAGATTTGTTTCTTGATGCTGCTTCCCTTGAAAATGGAAGTCATCGTTGCAATTCTTGGTGGTGATAGTCTGATAGATTTTTCCCCTAGGACTCCATTGAAGTTGATTATTATTACATTAAAAATGCTGGACTTCATCAGTCCCCAAAACATCATGTCTTGAGAACCTGCCATCAAAACAGATATCATGTGGATCTATATCTTCTCAAAACTTTAAACATAATAGTCTTTAGCATGCTTCTGTGCATACATCTGAACATTTGACACAAATTAATGCAGATGGATAATTGACCCTCCTTTAGACATCACTGTTCCATCGAAACGAACTCCTTGGCCAGATGCTCCTCCTGAGCTCCCATCAAATGAAAAGGTGTCAATTAGCACTCAAGAGCTGCCAACTAAACATTCTACTAAATCTCGATCGTCCAGATCCAGGCGCAGCCGGAAGAGAAAGAGTGAAGTCAAAGTAATCGGTTCACAAGTCTCTACACATTCTGAACAGAACTGAGACGGTAACAAGGGCATCTGCGAATTTCACTGCCTTGTGGATACAAGACTGATGTCTGCTGGCCTCCGGCAACTATTGCATGGATTTGATGAAATGGAGAAGCTGGCCACATTTTTATTGTTTTCATATGTTTCTTTCCTCTTTTAAAAAAGGAATATCCATTTGGAGTTTTTAAGTTGGTAGATATAATCAGTCACACTTTTTAGAAGCAAACCCAAGCGATCGGAGTGCCAGATTGGTGTACGACCTTAAGCTGGGGTGTTATAAAGAGATATACTTGTGAAGGAAATTGATAAACTACTTGCCCTGTTTGGATAATGGCATTGGAGTATATAGCATGGGAATGTGAGAGCTTATTCCACTTATGGTATTTGATCTTTGATTAGCAGCAATTCAGTTTTGATTCCAGTTTGCATAATGATTCGTTCTTCCCAATTGAGGAATTTGGATTCCGGCCAATTATTAATCGAAATCCCTACTGATCTTGGAAACGGGATGTAAGTTTACATGCATTCCATTAGTTTTATTATATTATTTTGCAGCGATCCATTCTTCCATATTTTCATGTTTGTTTAGAAAAACGCAAAAAATACGAATTTGTTTATTTCGTGCAAAGATCTGTTTAGCTAATATTTTTATCCAACCAAACATTAGTATAAAATAAGAAACTCGTTTTTAATCATTTATTATACAAAATTTATTCTTTTGGAATTAATTCTCACTCATGCAAAATATTTCTAATTTCGAAGTTGAATTTGTTCAATTGTTGAATTTAACTCCTAAAATGTGCGTGATCATGCCATGGAAGTAATCCCCATTGCTCCATCTGGCGAATAACTTTGCGGGCAAAAAGCTAAATGGACTACAAAAGTGATTTTAACAAAACAACAGTTTTTAAATAGTTGTTATTAGAATTACATTTTGTCATATGTAAATGACTAAAAAAACATAAACTAATGTGATAATTACATAAAAATATAATTTACTATAAGAGGAAATGAGAAGGATATTTTTGGTAAAACATAAATAACAAACATATAAAGGGATGAAAAGTGGAAAAAATAACTTTTATGAAACCATGGTTTCAAATGGAAAATCACCTTTTCAAAATTTTCTTCCGTTTGTCTAATTTAAGCCAAAACCATGGTTTTCTAAGCAAAAGGTATTTTTTGGTACTTGCCAAACGCACATTAAAAGTCCGTGTTCAAAAACATCAATAAATTTTGTTGGCGACTGGCGAGGCAAAGATGTTTGCTGAAGTATCATATACTATATATATATATAGGAAATTTACAATCAGTTTCTAAATGGAATAATTAATCAATAAAAGATCCCAAGAATTCAAAAAATTACTATAAGGTCCTAGGAGTAGCTGCTGATGTTGTTAATGAAGTATGATAAGTTTGTTAATAATAACTTTAGCAGCTACTCCTGAAACTTTATGGTAATTTTATAAATTTTTAGGACCTTTTATTGATTAATTTGATTGCAAATTTCCCTATATATTTTGTCAAAAGGATCATATACATATATACATGCATAGGCTTGTTTGGTTAGCCCGTTTGGGCAACCAAATCCATTTATGCGTTTACCGAAAAAAAATTCTCTCACATATTTATCTCAGAATCTAATTCCATTCTCCCAACGGGTTATCCAAACAACTACATGTGTTGCCAAGAGGATCATATACATATGTGTCGGCGAAAAAAACATATTCCTACATGCACAGTTGCTAGTTGCGGCTGTCAGAAACAATGGGAATCCACCGACCTCCTCCTGTTTCTGATACCGAATAGATCACAGCCCATCGCCCCACCATCGCTCATTCTTACTGAACCGTCTCTGTCACAACCACCATTCATCCATCATGTGACCCCTTCTTGATCAGGATCATCAATATTAATTCATTTCCCTTCATCAACCTCTTCATCTCTCGTTTTTCCCGTCTTCACCTGTGACCGACTGTTGGAAACCAGGCCAAGCTTCCAAAATAGGAAAGAAAACAAACAGTGCCTATTCTCAGCTTAAAAGCTTATCATTATATTATATATTACTTGTTGATTTTAATTTTATTCGTTGTGAGACTTCCCACATCAAATTCAAGTCCACTCATACAAGAGAACCGTGAAAATCCGTTCATAGTAGTGGCTATATGGCAATAAGTGATTCCTTCCACAGAAAGCTCCCCTAAATTGCGTCTCACCCCTTTGTCCGAATCATCACGGTGCCTAACTCCTTGGAAAAGATAACATGAGAGGATTATACTTGTGAACCTAGATTTCTGCTGCATCCAACGTCGACCCATTCCCACCCACATGGTGTGCCACTTCTGTCCTGCTCCTCCCCTACCTTCTCTCCTCATTATTGTTCACCACTTGTTATTCTTTTTCTCCCCTCGCGTTGATGATCTGCTCTTAATAATTGAACATATCACGCCTTCTATATAATTCCCATCATCTTAACTGCTTGTTCATCACCCAACAACCAACAATGGCAGCTACGCCTGCTCTCTCCTTCCTCTTTCTTTGCCTCACTTTAACCGTGGCTCTGGGTGGCAAGCCCGTTGTCGGCCACGAAGAGGAAGTGACGGCGATGTATGAGGAGTGGCTGGTGAAGAACCAGAAAGTGTACAATGGGTTAGGAGAGAGGGAGAGGAGGTTCGAGGCATTTAAGGATAACTTGAGATTCATAAGAGAGCATAATGCTCGGGAGAACACAACGTACAAGCTTGGGCTGAATAGGTTTGCAGATTTAAGGAATGAGGAATACCATGCCAGGTATTTGGGGACAAGGATTGATCCAAAGAGAGGTCTCATGAAAGCCAAGAACACAACCTCCCGTCGCTATTATGCTCATAATAACGCTGCCCATCATGGCTTGCCTCATAATGTTGATTGGAGGTTAAAAGGTGCCGTCACTGCTGTCAAAGATCAAGGAACTTGCGGTGAGCCTTCCTTTATTTTATTTGTTTCCGGCCTACCAGCATGTGCTGGTCCTAGTGGATATGTAGTCGATCTTTTAAACCTTAAAACAACATTGTTCATGAACTCTCAGAAGATGTTTTCTAATACTTAAATTAATGCACCCAAGTTCAACTAAACAATATTAACAGTTTATCACTAGTGGTAAAATAAATGCCAAGCTGAAAAAAGAACTAATATCTGAGGCCGGATATAGAGAAGCCTGCCACTAGGAAAACTTATTGGGGCCATAGCGTTGACGACAGTTGGGACTTGCAGGAAGTTGTTGGGCATTCTCAACGGTGGCAGCCGTGGAGGCCATAAATAAGATTGTTACCGGCGAGCTCGTGTCGCTGTCGGAGCAACAACTGGTTGACTGTGACAGAGCATACAACACCGGCTGCAATGGTGGTCTTATGGACTACGCCTTCGACTACATCGTCGGAAATGGTGGCATAGACACAGAGGACGATTATCCTTATGTCGGTTTTGAAGGTCAATGCGATCCAACCAGGATGCGTATTAAATTACCAGTCTTTTGACTGTTGTTGCATCTCTCGTAAACCGCAAAACACAATGAAATAATTAATCGTTAATGTTTGATTTCGGTAACTGCAGAAGAATGCCAAACTGCAGAAGAATGCCAAGGCAGTGACGATCGATGGGTACGAGGATGTTCCACCTTACAATGAGAACGCGTTGAAGAAAGCGGTGGCTCGTCAGCCCGTGAGCGTGGCCATGGCCGGTGGCAGGGCCTTCCAACTGTATCAATATGTGAGCTCTTGACTGAAAAAACACTTCGATCAAATAAATGCGCTTATAATTGTGTCATATCTTCTTGTGTGCCAGGGGATATTTAAAGGTGAATGTGGGACAAAGCTAGATCATGGAGTGGTGGTTGTAGGATACGGTACTGAAAATCGAGTGGATTATTGGTTGGTGAGGAACTCGTGGGGCA